>CM053784.1:206747231-207029731 GCA_028749045.1 Cupressus sempervirens
CAATTATGCTAAGAGGTATAACAAGTTTACCAGAACATGCCTCTATAAACTCTATCTCATAATAGACATCACCAAAACTTCCATAACTCTTCTAGACTTAACATTTCTTCATCTAATTTTAACTACACGTAATAGATACTCAAAAGTATCTCTCATAACCTTAGATAGTGAGAATAATAAAATAGCCATCAACACCAACTTGATCTTTTCATTATTCTTCTGTCAAATACCATAGAAAACTACTATGTTGACATGAATGAAAAACTTACTCATCAATGTAACATATCATCATAGTAACATATCTACAATAATCCCCCATAGGAATATCATCAGCATTCATGATTCCAACATCAATTACTTCAAGGTCATCATTAAAATTATCTTCATCTTTACTATCAAACTTTTTGCTTTTTATATTTTCCACCTTTCTTATTGAGTGATAGTTTAGCTTGAAATACAAACTTGATGCTACCAGAGATAGGAACATAATTATCAGAGTTATCTAACTCAAATATTTTCAACCATACTACTAGTGTATCCAAAGTTATTGTTGAAAATATAAGAGTAACTAAGAGGGAAGTGGTGAATCAGTTACTACTAAAATAAAACCCAGATCCCTTAGATGTCAGTACAAAATGCAAACTAAAAATTGAATAATGTTGATGCTCAACAAACACACATAAAATGTTGTAATTCGGTAAGTGCTCAATAAATACTTAGTATATAAGCATTAGATGCTATCTATGATTAGCATTACTTTGACTTAGTTGCAAACACATAAAATAAAATTGAATGAACACATTTGACACAAGGATTTAATGTGGAAGCCCAATTTGGGAAAAACCACCAATTACAACTAGTTAATGTTTTCACTCTTCTAAAGTGAGCCCTATTAGTAGCCAACCCTTTTAATGGTTACAAAACACACTATTAGTGTGACCCTATTAGAGGATTTGCAAATAGCTGTTAAGCCAACTCTGTTAAGAGATTTAGATCACTGCTACAATGCTTAGAGAGTAACAATGAGATGACTTGATTTGAATGGAACTTAATTACTAAGTATAGATCTTTGTTCTGGATTGTACATGATCCTTCCTAATCAAATATAGCTTTTCTGATCCATAAGGATATTCTACTTATCCTTCAAATTTTCTTCCTATTATCATCATTAAATCTTCAATAACATCTTCATACTTTTCATATCCACTCACACTTTGAAATCATAACTTCGCTTTATACTTAGATCCTTCATATTGTCAAGTTGGCTCAAATACAACTTAGAATAATTAATATTCATCACCTTAGTCAGCTAGAATAAATAGATAAATCAATTGTGCTTAATATACCAAAATAAAAAAATCCTTCATTAGCTAACCCAGCTCAGTAGAAACTAACTCAGAAATGATTTCCTTTGTTAACCAAAAAAAGCTCAGTTAACATTGCAAACTTGTAAAAATCCTTTGGCAACTAAGAGAGCTTGGTTAGCACTAGTTCCATCCAAGTTTCTTTCATTAACTGAGTAAGCTTGATTAACAGTCACCTCTTGCATACTTTCCTTCAATGCCCGAGTGAACTCACTAGACACTGTCTTTTAAACGAGGCAAATAAAGGAACACTTGGTAGATATAGAAAACTATCTTCACTACCTGAGTGAGCTTGGCATATACTAATTGATAATGATATGCCATTTTTGTAACATCAAATACAATACACAATTAACCAATTGTATCTCACATTTATATCATTTTTAGGATCACATCTCATATTTTGAATAGCTAACATCTAATTGCATAAATAGGAAGAAGAGCTATGATTACCTTGCCAAATAGTGTTGCATCATCTATTTTCCCTCCTGATGCTCTAATTACACTTATACTTTCTTTGATTCTTTCATTGTATTGTACAATGTTTTCATCTTTTCTCATCTTCAACTGATCAAATTGACCTCTTATCTCTTCTATCTTAGCTTTTCTCACATTCTCATCTCCTCCATAGATATAATTCACCTTGTTCAATATTTCATGAGTAGTAGGACAATCTTTGACTTCATAAAATTCAACATAATTGAGAGTAGAGGCAATGCCAATCATCATTATGTTATGATTCTTCTTTTCCACAACTTGATCTACAGAAAAAGGTCTAGTATGTGCCACATTTTTTTTTTCATAAATTTTAGGCATATGCATCCAATAATTTCCAAATTTAGCCTCATTAGCTCCTACTATGCTTGGATTCTATATCTATTTAGCTTAGAAATCTCCCTTTTGTAAGACATCTTGATCTTTAGCTTAGATGAAACCTTATCTACAAGCACCAAATGCTCTAATACTCATTTTTGGAAATGGAAAGGACTAACTAAGAGGGGAGCGGTGAATAAGTTACAACACAAAAAAATACAAAATTCCATTTAAGATGTCAACACAATGTAAAACCAATAACTTATTTTAAATTGGTTACCACTAAATATTACACCATAACTTGATTAACACTGAATATATTATTGTCACCCAATTAGTACTAAACTTTCAGATCTTAATATATTTAAATGTGATTAACCTTAGTTAACTTAATTGTAGAAACATAAATAAAATAACATGAACACATGATACACCAAGCTTTAACATTGAAACATAATTTGGGAAAACCACCAATTATAATTAGTTATTATTTTTCACTCTTGTGAAGTAAGCCTTGTTAGGAACCAACCTTGTTAAAGGTTATAAAATAAACTATTAGGTGTGCCTCTATTAGAGGATTTTATTCATGCTATTAGGAGTGGCCTTGTCAGAGGTCTCTAGACACTTAAATCTAGAAATGGCATCTTGTTAGACAATTTACGAAATAGCTATTAGGCTAATACTGTTAGGATATTTGGTTCATTGCTACAATTATTAGAGAGTAAAAATGACTTGACCTAATTACTAATGTAACTTTCTTTACTTATTTTAGATTTCTATTCTAGTTTGAATACTTGATCCTCTTTAATCAGAATGTTCTTTCCAAGTTGGTCAACTTAGATACTCTGATATCCTTCCAATTCACTTCCTTAATTTATCTTCTTCAATTACATAGTTTCTCAATTCAATCCTCAAGTTGAGCTTATACTTATATGAATAAACTATGTCAATCTAGATTGAATATACCTTTAATCAAAGAATTTTCATCCCTTAAGTCACCTAGCATTAACTAATAAATCTATCAGACTCAATATGTTTTGAGTCAGTTAATATTGAATTGAGTACTCAGTCAACTTAGAGAAACTCTTCATTAATTGATTGAATTTGATCAATACTGATTCTAAATTGACTTTCCTTTAGTAACTAATTAAACTCAGTCAACATGGGATCCATACAAACTTTCCTTTACTAACTAATTCAACTTGGTTAATACAAGATCTACCTTTGATGCCTGAGTGAGTTGAGAAAGAACCAAGTTTGAACTTGGTTATAATTGGAATGCTTTATGTACATAGGAAACTATCTTCAATGCCTGAGTGAGTTTGACAATCATTGACTAAATTGGTAAGTATTGACATTTTGTGCAACATCAAAGACAACAAACAATTTCATAAGTCTTTTCAACATAAATGAGTCCAAAGGGGTCAGAGAGTAACTTATGACTCCTTTTAACTGATAATGTAAAATAATATGTGCATAGGTGTAATAGGACCACTATGGACATACATGATGTGTTTGAATGGATTCAAAGGGATCATAAGATACCCTATGACCCTTTTCAACGAATTATATGAAAATGTATGTTCCTATGGGAACTAGCACCCCTAAGGACATACATCATCTATTTGAATTGATCAAAATGGCTCATAGGATATACTATGACCTCTCTTGACCCAATATATGATAACATATGCTCCTAGGGGTCCCAGGGGTCTTAGGACATCTATGAAGATAAATCATGTGTTTAAATGGGTTGAATGGAGTCATAGGGTTCCCTATGGTCTATTTTGACCCATTAAATGATCACATGTGTTCCTAGGGGTCCTAGGAGCACTATAAATATATATCATGTGTTTGAATGAGATGAAAGGGGTCATAGAATACCTGTGACCCTTTTTGATGTATTTTATTTCAACATATCTTGCTAGGGGTACTAGGAACCCTAGTAACATGTATCGTGTGCTTAAATAGGTCAAATGACTTTTTATATGAGAACATATGTTCCTAGTGGTCCTAGGACCCCTCTAAACATATATCATGTGTTCGAATGAGATAAAAGGGGTCATAGATTACGATACGATCCCTTTCAACCCATTATATGAAAACATCTATTCTTAGGGATCCTAGGACCCATAGGGACATACATTATGTGTTTTAATAGGTTGAATGTAGTCATAAAGTTATGTATGACCCCTTTTTCTCCATTAAGTAAGGAAATACCTTCCTAGGGGTCCTATGAAAATATATCATGTGTTCAAATGAGTCGAAAGGGGTCATAAAGTACCTTATGACACATAAAAAAAATGTCATCGAATGGGTCAAAATGGATCATAGGTTATTCTAGCACCCATTTTGATCCATTAGATCATATCATTTATGTAGATAGGGGTCCTAGGACCCGTAAGTACATATGTAGTGATTGAATGGATCAAAGAGTGTTAAAGGGTACCCTATGACCCTTTTAATCCTTTGTAACCATTATATGTATGGTTAAGGGTCTAAAATCCTTTAAATTTTTCTACTAAGGATCTTTAAAAGGGTTCATAGTATGATACAAAAAAATGGATAAAATTAATTTTTAAATCAAACTTTTAATTAATATTTTTTTTTGTCAAAAAAATTAGGTATCAAAGATGAGAATGGATATATGATTTTAGAATACTTACCCAATATTATAGGGTAACTAATAAGGCTTGGTTTTTCTTTGTATACAAACCTTCTATGGTCAACACCAACAAAATTCCAAAATGTATTTTTGGCCTATAATTGTGTGTTTCTGAATTCAACCATGTAGCTGATCATTTTTTTTCATCCAAATTTGATGAAATGAAAAGGGTTTCCTTAGAATGTTATCATCTATCACTTGGTATAATTTTTATCAAATTATGAGTTTAGTATGTAATCATTGCCTATTTTCTAAAGGAGTTAGCTACTAAGTACTGATTGACATGTAGATTCCAAAAATACATATAACATTCAAATCCTATAAGATTTTTGAAATCCAAAAGATGCATCAAATTCTATTATTCAACTACTATAAGGCAAAAAAATTAAGTTTGAGTTTATTTGAATTAGTTAAGGGGGTCTAACACATGGTTTTTTTCTAAAAGTAGTATAGTAGAAAATTCATAATTATTTATTTATTTGAAATAAAAATACACAAAATATGTCCCATATATAGTCATGAGTGTACTTATATCTATAATCTTATTAAAAAAATATTATCAATTGATTTTTATTATGGTGGTAATGCATACACCTACTTATTAATTTCATCCAAAAAATTTGTACAACCATGATAAAACTTTTTAATTTTTACCAAATAATATTATTTTTCTTTAGATAAAGCCTAATAGTTCAAAAAAAAATTCAATTTCCTACATATTATTGTCTTACAACCATTTAATCTAAAGTCCTCAAGTACCTTAAAATTATGTGTTAATTGACATAACCCTAATTTACTAGTTTTTCTCTACTAGTTAAGGGCATAGTTTGGTTGATGATGATCCTGCACATACCCAAAAGCACATAATGATTCCACTTCCTAAGATCTTGGACCATAATATAGAGCTCTAGATCATAGGTAGCATATTTCTTCTTAGCTTCAATCATTTTTTAGAGAACAATGTTGCTAGATGGTTTTCCTAAGTCAACACTACTCTAATGGCTAGGGTACTAGAATTACACTCCACTATAAAGACTTCATTAAAATTAAGAAATGTAAGATTTTTAGTTCTACTACTCTCTTCTTTAGGAGTCCAAAACTTTCATCAACTTGGGTTGTCCACAAAAGCTTACACTTGATTCCTCCTTCGATAGTATTTAAGATAGGTGTTATCACATGTTTAAAGTTGCATGTGAACTTATGCTAAAAATATGCTAACCCATGAAAATTTCTTACATCTCCTAAAAACCTAGGAGTAGGTCAATTAAGGATGGCATCTACCTTTCACATGGCCATCTTTAGGCATCCTTGATAGACACAAAACAAAAAATACACCAATTCAGCCTCTAGAAACTCACATTTTTCCAACTTAAACATAAGTTTCCCCTGATTTGACTTCTTCAATACTAAGGGTAGGGTCTACATGTATTCTTCCATTTTCCTGCTAAATATTAGTGCATCATTAAGATAAACTATCATAAAATTACCAATAAATTCCACAAGCACCTCATTCATCAATGGCATGAAGATACTAGGTGCATTGGTGAGTCCAAATAGCATCTCTAGCCATTCATATAGGCCCTCATTAGTCTTGAACTTTGTCTTCTAGTTATCCCCTAGTCTAATTCTAATTTGGCAATATCCTAATTATAGGTCCACCTTAGAGAAACAAAATTCACCTCCCAAATGGTTTCTCATGTCCACAATTTTAGGCATAGGAAATCTATATGATAGGGATCTTATTGATGGCTATTAAAATAGTGCACATCCTCCACTTGCAATATTTCTTGGGAACTAAAATAGTGGGGAGTGTACACATAGACTTTTTCTAGTTACGGTCTTATCTAGTATTTCTTTCACTTTTTTGTCTATCTCTTCATTTTGGGGAGCGGTAATCTTGTAAGTAGTCTTATTTGGTAATTTAGACCTCAATATTACATCTATTTGATGATTGACATCCATCATCAATGGTAGGTTATTTGGTATCTCATTGACCATACTATCTTTGCATCTATTAATTCAATAGACACCTCAATAATGTTTTCAGATTTAGAATCTTCCTTAGCTTTCAAAATGATTCCAAACCCCTCTTGATTGACTTCTATCTTTAGGACCTTGGGAAACTCCTTACCACCTAGCATTGTGACCCTAGATCCCTCTATTTATTCCTTGACTTGATTAGGTAATGGATCAATTTGGAATATTTTTTCTCCCTTAGTTATCACATAAGATTTTTTTTCTCCATCAAATTTATCTTTAATATCAAATTTCCAAGGATTTTCGCATAACAAATGACAAGTGTCCATTGGTAAGATATCATATATAACTTTTTTTGGTTACTTGTCTATTTCAAATTCTTCATAGGATTCCTCATCAACTAACACTTTTTGACTATTGTTTAACCAAGATACTTTGTAAGGAATTACATGGGTTTCCTTTTGAATTTCATTTTTTCCACCATTTCCAAGGACACAATATTCTTAGTAGACCCTAAATCTACCATCACTTTACATAACTTTCCATGTGATTAACATGTAGTTCTAAACATAGTCTTCCTTTAGGATGGCTGTTTGGTTTGGGGTAACTATAATACGGTCATCTGCAACATGAGGATCCCTCCTAGCACTCATCTAGTTCTACCCATTAGTAAAGTCACATTTCCTACTTGCTTCTCTTGGACTAGGTCCACTATCTTGTCCATGGTCTAGGTATTTTTATAATCTTTCAAAATACATTTTCATTGTGTTCCTAGCTTACCCATAATTATGGCACTTTCCTATGAAGATAGTGGTACTTCTATTCCGACCTCCAAACCTTCTCCTTGATTGGCTTATATTTCTAAAACTTCCCCTACTTACTATAACATTACCATCTCCACTTCCCTCTATTGGAATATTTTTCTTATTCCTATGAAAATTCTATCACATGTATCATCACCTTGATCTATAACATCCCCTTATTATGTCACCATTGCTTTGGTTTTGTCTTGTTCCACCTTAAGTTCATATTTTTGAGGATCTAACAACTCTTGGACGATCTTCATCACAACCTATGGATTTAAAGCCTTAAAAGACATGGTATCAAGTTTTTTCTCTCTAAAAAGAACTATTTATTTTGTGTCTGATAGGCACTTCCCTTTCTTGATATTGTGGATTTGATACCACTATGATGAAGTCAGACTTAAGGATTCAATCTCAAATAGTTTTCCTTGATCAATTTTTGTTAGAATATATAGTCCACTAATATAATTGAGTGAGGTGGGTGGGGGTGGGGTGGGGAGGGGTGGGTGAATTAGTTATCTAACTAATATTAAAATTATCAACCTTATTAAACTTTAATCATATGAGGAATATAACCTAAAACCACAACAAGATACTCATGCATAATAACAATAGATATGTTAACTAGGGAAACCCTTGATCAATGGAGAAACTCTAATGGGGATGGTACCCACAAGATGATGTACTAATATAAATATTTCATGTTAGAGGATGGACACTGTTAGGAGTCTATGACAACATTCAGTACATATTAGTCCCTATTAATAGACTTTGAATCCCTGTTAGGAGATTCCAACATTGTTAGGAGTTGTGGAAGATAAATGGACCCACTATCCAAATAGCTTTAGGGGCAAAACCAATGAACACACTATCCAAATGATCTTTGTATTATTCTTTGTATAATAATAGAAATTAATATTAAAACTCCTTCCTCTTTCTCTATCCTACCAATTGGACTTCTATTCTTTCTAATCCTGTAACTATGTCACAAATCTCACATCCAACAATCCCTTGGATCACTTACTTGCATTCACCAAACACTCTTCTTCTTTTTGCACATTGCATAGAATATACAATTGATACATTTTTAAAATAAGAAAAATATCTTTCCTTTATATCATATCTTAAAAATAATTCCTTGAGTCGGCCTTGACGCTTTCCCAATTAATTATAATAAGATAATTAATTAACTTTTAATTACAATAGAATTGTTAGTTCATATTCTATACAAATTATTATGCATGTGATACTAAGGCTTGGCACTCACTAACATTGAACCATCATACTAACTTCTATTACTACCAGACATTACATCAAAAGATTATATCTCTTTTAGAAGATATAATACAAACATTAGAAACTACTTCTTAGGTACTCTATGTCTACACTACTCTCAATAAATAAGGAATGTCTTTCATAGATATTTGACTTAATTTATGTACATTAAGTTATAAAATTAGGACATAGTATGGGACATGTCCTTTATCACACATCACTAGAAAATCAAAACCTTGTTCATACAACTATGATCTCTATTTTCTACTCTACCAATCTTCACAAACTTATTTTTATGCTAACATCAATGACAAACATAGTCATGAATGCAACATATCAATACTCTCCAATGCTTAATATACTCCTCCAAAGTAATATCATTAGCATTCATGCTAACAATTTCTTCCCATAACCTTGCCCAAGTCAAGTAGTTTGGAAGCTTCCCAAGGTTCCCTAATTGGGTTTTCTACATTTTGAAGGTGAAAATAAATCCCAACTCCTATTTTATTCCTTAACAAATGAAAATAATGAAATGCCTCTTCTTAGGCACTCTAACTATTTCTAGTCACATGTCCTTATAATCCAAGATCCTAATTATACCAAAGTGTTGAGTTACCCTTATTACTCCCTTTGAAGTGGATCTTTATGATTCTTTTTGTTAAATTGTGGTGCTCCTAGTTTTTATTTGAGAGTCTTAATAGTTTATCCAGTCCTATGTAGTGTAGCTCCTCTAGTTATTCCTAGTAAGGTTGACGAAGGAATGTAATCCTAGTCTCTATGATTATCTCTTTTTGATAAGTCAAACAACATCCTAAATCTTTAATCTACCCACTATGTCCTAGGTTTGTTGTGGCTCTACCCAAAAATTTAAGACTTTGGTTGATGCTTATGTTCTTTTCTTCATATTAGTCACCTCTCTCTATGATTCCTCCATGTTTCGTAGGTATTAATCCATTGTAGCTACACTTCCATTCATTTAATTTGAAACCAAAGTATTGTTTAAGGCTTAAAATTAATTACTGATCATCAATATTTGAGATTAAAGTAACCCAATCATTAGAATCCTTTTTTTTTCATTCAAAATTATAACAAGTCTTAGGTTTTAACCATTATAAAATCCTTAGAAAAATTCCCTTCTAGATACTTGAACACACTACTTTTGCATCTACATATCCATATTATTTGGTTGCTCCAAAATAAAAACTTCTAGGCTTAAAACTCCTACTGATTAGCCCAATTTTTATTGAAAGAGCTTCCAACCACATGAAATATTTCTTTGACAAGGAAAGAAAAAATTATTTTATGGGTGTTGATCATCTCAAAAGTCCATTATTTGTGATGCCCATGAAATATCAAGATGTAGCCACGAAACCTCAAATTATAGTTCAAGGAGAAATTGAAATCTAAAGTCACCAATCGTACTTCTATTACATACTCAATTTATTTAAACTTCAACCAACAAGAAGAATAAGAAGACAAAATTTCAAAAATTTCAAATAAAAATAGCTACATAAGAATATAACCTACAAAGATCATGCACTTATTCAAGCGACATAGAATGCTTCAAATAAAACACTTTTTTGCTCAACAATTTTGAACCTACCTCAAAATTAGTTGTTTCTTTGATTATATATGCTTATAGAATATCTAGACCACCTTCTAACTACATTTTCCACTATGTGGGTGTCTTGACAAGTCTTTGACCAAAAGTTTGTAAAAGTTGCAATATTGCACTATGCACTATGAGCAACTTTACTAGAAACACACCAACTCTTCTTCCCAAGACACAAAGCATCATCAAAATAATAAATATGACAATAAATGATATCCTGTACTTTTTCATAATTGAACATGCATTTACCAACATTCATAAGCTACTGATTTTTTATATAAAGAGTTAGTTTTACTTACCTAATGGACATGTGTTGTCCTCACAACTTCTATTATTATTCCCTTGGCTCAACCTGACTAAGTTTTTACCTCAAGGGTTTATTGTTGATGTCTAAGTCACATTTTCTATTAGTGTGAAACACTTAGTCATATATTTGGAAGAGTTAGTCATTCATCAATGTGATTGAGCCATCCTATATAGGTTGAGCATTATGACTAGACATGTATATATTTTATGTATGAACTAAGAAATTGTGACTACTGAGCATGTCTATGGTGGCTGAGCACTCCAACACATGTTGATTCATCTAGAAGATAGTTGATACTAAATGTGTAGATGTTAAGTCACATAACATATCTTGAGGAAGTGAATTTATAGTATTATCATGCATAATATTTATGTCCAAGTATCAAAATGTTCAAGTATCAAGTAAACCAATTTTGACATAATTATTTGGAATGACATGAACACCAAGATAACCTTTCTTTTTAAAATATTGAGATGTATATTTTTATTCAAGGATTCAATTATGGATATGATCATGCATCCTATTATGGATCACTAATTGATATCCACTGTAATCAATGAATTAGAAAAATGGAATGACTAAGAAGCAAAAGTAAAGGATTGCAATCATTTATTTTGATGTAGAAACATCTATAGATGATTATAAGAAGAGGATCCAAACTATAATTTTTTTGTGTGTGCAAGGGAGATTTCAATTTGGATGGTAGAGGCAAGAGTAAAAGAAACAAGATAGAGTGATCAAGAAGAGTAGTGAAGTGAAGAACATAGTAATATCATTTTGGAAATCATATCAGAGATTCTAAAGAGGAGATAGATTATCAATATTTGAAGTGAAAACTAAAGAATTAGGTTCTAATATATTTGAGAAAATGTTTTAGGGAAAATCTCTTAATAGAGTGGTCCTAACATACTTCTGTAATTCTCTTAACAAATTTTTCACTTAGTTGTAACTTTTAAATCATTTAATCAAGGTTGGCTATATAAGTGATGCAAGAGTGGACAACGAAAGGCTTTAAACAACAAGAAATGGTGAAAGTTCTCAAACCTCTCAAAACCCAAGGTGAAGGGTCCATGTGCCTAATACCTATCATAGGTATGGAAAAGGGCTTAAAGGAAGGTTATCAAAACCCCACAAGATAAGGTAACCTAATCAATAGGTTTACCAAGGTTCTAAGCATGCAAACACCAAAATGCACTATAGGATTCCCTTAACAAAAAGAGGGATCAAACTCCAAGAAGTGGATTGAAAGACAAAGGGTAGTCCAAAATCACTTTTCTAGCCTATTTAGGTCTTACTCACAAGGAATCGATTATTATTTCCTTCAAAACCAACCCATAACACCAAGTTTCTTTGCAACCCAAGGATTTGGCTTGTAGCCCTTCCTAGAATGAAAATGAAACATAAGTTTGAACATTTCCAAATGAGATGGTAGTTTGGTTGGGTATTTTGATACCCTTTTGGGTTTTATGAAACATTCCAAAGCACCAAAGGATGGAAAGGAAATGAGGTTATTGCTATTACAACATTAGACTGGGTTGGAAGGCCTAATTAGGGTTCCATTTACACTACAAGTACTCTTCATACTATTAAAAAAATAAAACCAATTATGGATACATGTGTGGGCATGTAAAATAGTCTAAAATCTAAGGTTTTAACCTTTGGTGAATCCCCAATCTCAATCTAAGGACTTGTAATTATAATAGGATTTCTAGAAGCCAATACAAACACTCTTATAATTCACAACTCAGTTAGAACTAGAAATCCACTGTAATTTGGTTAACAAAGCAATCTTGAAATATTAATTTGCATTAGCCTTCAGTAACTTAGCTACAAAAAAGTAAAGCAATAATAAAATAACATGAACACATCAGACACTATAATTTAATGTCAAAACCCAATTTGGGAAACCACCAATGCAACTAGTTACAAATTTTCACTCTTTTGAAGTGAGATCTGTTAGGAGACAACTTTGTTAAAGGTTAGAAAATACACTATTAGGTTTTACCCTATTAAAGGATTTTAATCACTTTGTTAGGAGTGGTCTTATTAAAGGTCTTAATACACTTCAATCTAGAAATTCCACCTTGATAGAAGATTTACAAAATGACTATTTAGTCAACTCTATTAAGAGATTTATACACTAGTACAATTATTAGAGAGTAATGATGATTGACTTGATTTATGAAGTAATTGGATTGTAGATTCAGATCACTATTCTATCTTATCATCTAGATCCTTCCTAATCAAATTATTCTTTGTAGCTCCTTGGTTATTCTACCTTTAATCATATATCCTTCTCTATTTACATATTGACCATTCATATAGATGAAATACAATATCAAGTCAGCTTGAATATCCTTACCAATTAAAAGTTGACATCCACTTATTTGGTTTACATAAAAAAACTAAATAAAGGAAAATATTTTGATAGAGGTCATCTTGAACTAAAACTAAGTCACTTGGTTACCATTGAGTTCCTTGGTAACTGACTTGACTCAATTTATGCTAAACTCATTTGGTGACAGACCTAGCTTGGATTCAAGTAGATCACTAAACTTGTCTTCTACTTGGGTGATACAGGAGTCTTCTAAGCTTAGTTCCAACTAGTAGTTCTCAATTAGAGTATAACATTTGTGTAACATCAATAGAATTATATAATTGAATAATTATTATCAATAGCTTCCCTCTTTGGCATTGATGGCAACAGAACATGTCATTATGTAAAGAACACTTCGAGAACTCAAATCATTTATAAAATTTTATAATATCCTTAGTTTCATTATGATTCTATATCTGTCCATGAGAACTCCCTTTAAGATTCTTCCTCTGTCATCTTATCTTCAAACTCCATCAGATCAAGTTCTCTCTCTTTCTCATATGTAGATCACTTCCACTAATTCATCAATATTTACCTTAAATAAGTATATGACATGATTCAATTTCTCCCTCTTTGACATCACATGAAAAATACTTGATACAATTTTTTTTTAATGTACCTAATGTACTAATTCATATGCAATAGGCTTTGACTTCTTTTAATAAATTTGATAGTTCTTCAATGAAGCTCAATTGATACATCACTAATATGTACTCTAGTGAGAAACATACATGGGAATGAACCCTAGCTTTCCTCTTAGATACAAAATGCATCCTAAGGTAATGATTTTTTAACTACATCAGCAACCTTCTCCTTTATGTTAACATATTCCAATCTAACCTCTTTATCTTGAACTAACTCTCTCAAAAAATGCTACTTGATTGCAATGTTTTTTTTTTTTTGTGTGCATCACTAGATTTTTTGATATGTTGATTGCACTTGTGTTATCATGATAGATAACCAATGGATCCGTGATTTCTTCCTTCATTTCTAATAATAGTTTCTTGAGCCATATTATGTTGGAATAATTATCTACTATTGACACATATTCAACTTATGTTATAGACCGAGAACTTTAAATATGCATTTTACTTGTACTTCATACTAACCTCTTTCCAAAAAAAAATGCTCCTCCACTAGTGATCTTCCCATCATCAATGCTTCTAGCTCAATTAGTATCAATAAATTATTTCAACTCAAATTTCCCTCCTTTCTTGTGCCATATACCATAGTCTTGAGTACCTTTAAGATATCTCATAATTCATTTGATTGCCATCATATGACTTTGTCTGGGATTTGCAGAAAACCTTGCAACTATACCAACTACTATTGTCATATTGGGTCTTATGTGAACAAAATACTAAATTTTTCCAATCATAGATCTATAGGTACTCTAACTTACATCATTTGAACCATCATCCTTACCTAACTTGTGTCTAGTAGGCATAGGTGTTTCGATTGGTTTGGAATCTTCCATTCCAAAAGACTCCAATATCTGCTTCATATATATTGACTAAGTAATATAAATTTCATCCTTCATTTGATGAATTTTTAAACCAAAAATGAATTTTATTTCTCCAAATATTGACATTTCAAACTCTTTCCTTATTTCTTCAGAGAGTGACTTGTATAAGTCATCATGACCTATAAATAGGATATCATCCACAAATATTTTCTGCTAGGAAATTTGTGTTATGCGGTCCCTCTTTAATATACATGGAATATTTTTATCGTTGACTATTTGAAAAAAAAATTTTTTGCTAGATATTCATGAATTCTCTCATAACATTCTCTAGTAAATTTCTTCAAACCATATAAAGGTTTTTGTAACTTATAGAAAATGTCCTTTTTATTGGGATAAATGAAATGTTAGGCTAACCAATGTAGACTTATTCTTCTATGCTTCCATTCAAGAATTTTTATTTTACATCATTTAATACACTTTGAATCCTCTAAATTCATCATATGCAAGTAGTGTTCTGACTTCTTCAAGTCTAGCAACAGGAGAAAATGTTTCTCTGTAGTTTATGCCTTCTTCTTGAGCATATCCATTGCACACTAGCCTTGCCTTATTCCGTAAGACTTCTCCATTTTCATTCAATTTATTTATTAATACCCACTTTATACCAATTTCATTTTTTTCCTTGGGTTTAGGAACAAGAGTTTAAGTGTCTTTTCTTTCAATTTTCTCATTCTCTTCATTCATTTCCTCTATCCAACTTTCATTATTAAATGCATGATTAATAGTTCTAGGTTTAAATTTGGTAGGAAAACATTTACCTTTTAGTTTGTTCCTTGTCATTCTAGACTGGATTCACTTGGTTAACCATGCTCAAAGGCTCTATGAATTTTTGAATTCTGCTCTATTTTTGTTGTCTAAGACTTTTATCCCCCAGACTATGATTGGAGTTCCTCTATCCAAGATTCCATTCAAAATGTTTACAACTCATATTGTACTAGTTGCAACTTAGTTGACATTCCAGACTTGGGTGAATAAGATGGGATAATCCACCAAATGTTGGGTAAAGTATCATGTCCAAAACTTACACAAAGTTTTGGTAATATTTAGGTTCGTTTCTTCTTTTTTCTTCATTATTTTGTGCAAATTAGTCAATTTTTATATGTTTACTTTTTATAATCTTATGAGTAGTGAGATTAAAACATTCGTATGTTCTATTGTTCTTAGAATATCCTAAGAAAATGTCTTCATCACTTTTCACATCAAACTTCCTTTCATTGACTCTTTTAGGATATAAAATTTTCTTCAAAATACTTTAAAATAATAGACATTAGGTTTATAACCACACCATAATTCATAAGGTGGTTGATATGTATATATCATTGTAATTTCATGTTAGAATAGTTGACTCATCTTACATACCCCTTTTTATTGTATTACCAATTCCTAATAGACTTGAGCCTTCTAAGAAGGTTCAATCATTTTAAAATGACATAGATCATTTTGTGGTACCATCCTAACTAGAGTTTCCCTTTTGCTAGCATTTCCTTGATTAAAGAAAAATGGTGTTATGAATAGCATTGTGTCAGTTCAATGTTTTATTTTAATTTTAATAAAACCTATGTGTTTTAATATTGTATAAGATATCAATAGTTGGGAGAAAATTTAAATTACTAATTAACCCCCCTCTCCCTCACCATACATATTTTCTACTTCTAGCACAAACTTGACACAGGAGCATCTAGTGGTGTAAGGGAAATCTTGTACCACCCAAAAATATTCTTTCTATTAGTTTCAATTTAATGTTATTTCATTTTTGGATACCATTTAGGTCAAATAGATATTCCAACTCTCATAGTTCCACTATTAGTTTTCTAGGTTAGAGTTTTTGAGCATGTTGGGATACAAGTCAATGCATAAAATAGGTTATTTTGTATTTGAGCCATAATTATCATGATTGATAGGGTTTAAGTTTGAGGAATGATTATAATTGTAATTTAAAGCACTCCAAAAAAATAATTAGGTCAAAAGGCTTTATGGTTTGAAAGTTATTGTAGTTTTAAGTTACCTAGAGACCTACTAAGAGTGATTGAAAATCTGATTTGAGGCACTAAACAACATTGTATGGGCTCAAAAAATGGGGATGAGAAAATCTTGTCCATAGGGCTATAGAGCTCTTGGAGAGCTTTTTGGAAATGTAAATTCTTCATCAATCAGAGTCCTGGATCAAAAGCTATGCCTCTCAAAAGTTGGACTACCACTTCTATATTCTTCTAATTTTACACTAAATCATGATGTGTTTTCTAGAAACTTTGGTTTTGGAAGTGGATACCAAATGACATATTCTAAAATGTATTCCTAACCCTAAGCCTAATTTGGGTTACTTAAGGACATTTTTTGGCATTGTGAGAAAGGTTTTTCTCTAGAATCTGATAACATTATAAGCCATAGGGCATGTCATTGGGTATGTTTTCATTGTACTAAATGTAGTAGCATATCACTTTGATAATAATATTCCCTTTTTCCTATTGCATTCATTTTGGTATTGGATTGTGCCCTCATCAACTGATATTAGAGTAATATTTCTTGAGTGTGTAGACATAGCATCGACTATGGGGTAATTTGCACTAGGACTATGTGTTTGTGGGATTTGATATAGGGAGAAGATTCCTCCATGAAGAGAGTGTGGTGGAAGTGCTAGATTCATTCCTCTTGAGGTTAGATCCATCTATAAACAAGTTTATGCATTATAAGGGGAGATCTGTAAAGGGATGAATATTGCTGACAGTGATGGAAGTGAGGAGGAAAAAGAAGTAGAAGGAAATATTGGGCAAAAAGGGGAAGGAGATGAAGAAGTCCTAAACTAGGTAGAGGAGAATATTTTATGGCCATTTCCAAGCCATGAAAAAGACCTAAAATTGACATTAGTATGTTTTTAGGAATTTTAACCTAGATGAGTTGATCGATTGGATCAATGAGCTAGAGGAATATTTTGAGTATGAGGATATCATAGACCTTGATAGGGTTAAATTTATGAAGGCCAAATTGAAATTCCATGCCAAAATATGGTGGGAAGAGATTTAGTTGGATATAAATAGAAGAGTAAAGGAGAAAATCACAAGATGGGATTGCATGGTGGAAAAACTAAAGAAGTAGTTCATTCTTATTGATTACAAGCTTGCTTTGTTCAAGAAGATGTAAGGGTTAAAGAATCTAAGAAAATTTTTCTAGGAATGCAAAGAAGAATTTTACTGAGTCTTTATTAGAGTAGGGCATGCAGAAGTAAACAATGAGAAGGTTTCCCATTACCTTAATGGGTTAAGACCTAGCATTTAGGAGGAGTTAATTTTTGTTGGAATGACTAGCATTGAAGAGGCATAATAGTTTTCCTTGTGAGTTAAGGAGAAGCTAAACAAAAAATTTGATGGAAAACATAGAGGGTGTAATCAAGGAGGAAGGGGTGGTGGCAGGTCATTTGGAGGCCAAAATGAGAACCAAGAGAGAAATAAACTAGAGGAATAAGGGTTTTAACTACTCCCACAATTAAAGCTTTGTAGATTAGAGAGAAAGAGGTAGAAGACATGGACAAGGTTAAGGAAGAGGAGGCTTCTATAGTACCTATATTCATTGTAGTGAAGAAGGTCATCATGCCTAGGAATGCCCTCAATGCCAAGGAAGGATAGATAGGAGAGTTGCTGGTCAAGAAAGGGTTGCTAATGTGGATGATGATTCATAGTAATTGTACTAAAAGGATGCAAAAAGAGGAAAGGTTCTAGTAAATGAAAGGGTCTTACTGAGCAATAAAACTAAACCTTGACAAAGGAGGAGTTTTTTTTGTACCAAGTGTATGTGCAAGGGTAAATATTGTGATGTGATTTTTGATGGTGGAAGCATTGACAACTTAGTGTCAGAGGAGATGCTCTCAAAGCTAAAGCTCAAGAGGGAGAAATGCCCCAAACCCTATTAGATTTCTTGGTTGCAGGATGGTCATAAGACCCTAGTTAGTGAGCAATGTTTGGTAAAGTTCAAGATTTGGGAGTTACCATGACAAGGCTCTCTATGATATCATTCCAATGGATGCTTGCCATTTATTATTGGGAAGGTCATGAAAGTTTGATAGACATATACATGATGGTCATGCAAATACACTCTCTAACAAAGGAAATAGTTTGTCACAAATTAAAGACATTGATAAAGGAGGGTGAAAAAATATGTAGTGCTACTAGGGTAGGTCATTTTGATGGAGGAAAATTTCTAGATGGCATGAAGCATCAACATGTGTTATACTTTAATTTCTAGAAATGATAAGGAATGTAGTAGTGAAGTTCTACTTGAAGTTTCAACTCTATTAACTAAGTAAGGAGATATCATCTCTAATAATGTTCCAAAAGGGTTGTCATCAATAAGGAAAATCTACCATCAAATATATTTAGTCCTTGGAGCTAGTTTCATAAAAAGGCTACTCATCAGATGACTCCTATTGAGATTGAGGAGATAAACAAACAAGTTTAGGAGTTTTTGAGGAAAGGTTTAATTTGAGAGAGCCCGATTCCATGTGTAGTTGCTATAGTGATGGCACCAAAGAAAGATGAAGAGTAGAGAATGTGTACAGACTCTCAGGTTATAAATAAAATAAGAATCAAGAACTAATTTCCTTTTCAAGGATGGATACTCTTATGTATTGCTTGAGTGGAGTTTAGTACTTCCAAAAGATAGATCTCAAGAGTGGCTATCAGCAGATATAGATATGAGAGGGAGATGAGTGGAAGACTTTATTCAAAATGAAGGAGGGTCTATATGAGTGGTTAGTCATGCCCTATGGACTGACCAATGCACCAAGCACCTTCATGTGGTTTATGAATGAGGTACAAAAGAAATTTTTGGGAAAATTTGTTATTGTCTATCTGGATGATATTTTGATTTTCAAAAAATCTTTGGATGAACATTTATTGCACATTCATAGTGTGCTTGAAAGGTTGAGGGAAGAGGAATTGTTGATTAATTTGAAGAAGTGTAGCTTTTTCAAAAGGGAGTTAGTCTATTTGAGGTTTTTTGTATTATATGAAGGTCTCAAAATGGACCTAGAGAAGGTGAAGGTCATCTTGGAATGGCCTACTCCAATGTCAACCACTAAGGTGAGGTCATTCCATAGTTTGTCTAGTATTTATAGGAAGTTCATTAGGAACCTCAGTAGTATATGTGCACCCCTAATTAAAATAATGAGGGGGAATATAAAAGAGTTCAAGTGGACTACATGAGCTATAAGGAGTTTTTAATTGTTGAAGAGGAGGGTGATAGAGAAACTTGTGTTGGAACTTCCTAATTTCAAAAAAGTGTTCTAGGAGGATTGCAATTCTAGTGGTAGTGTTATTAGGGATGAGTTGAGCCAAGAAGGTAAGCTTATTGCCTATTTCAATGAAAAAATTAATAATGCAAAGAAGAAGTATTCTATTTATGACCAAAAGTTCTATGCAATAGTTCAAGCCTTAAAGAAATGAATGCATTATTTGTTGCAAAAAGAATTTGTTTTGTATATTGATCACTAGGCATTATAGTACCTAAATATCCAAGGTAAATTAAATCAGAGACATTTGAAATGGGTAGAGTTCATCCAAAGCTATACATTTGTATTAAAACATAGAAGTGAAAGGTGTAATAGGGTTGCAAATGCATTAAGTAGGAGATAGCTATTACTGACAATAATGCAAGTTGAAGTGTTTGGGTTTGATGAATTCAAGAATCTATACCTTGAGGATCTTGACTTTGCAAAGGCTTGGAAGGCTTGTTAATAACCAGTTACTCTAGACATGACTAGGTAGGTAGATTACATGATTTAGGATGGTATCTTGATCAAGGGAAGTCAATTGTGTATTCCAAGGAGTTCCATGAGGGAGAACATGATCAAGGAGAAGCATAGTGGAGGGATGGTAGGACACTTTGATCAAGATAAGATCATTTCCATTATTAAAGAGCATTAATTTTTGTCTCAAATGTCATAGGATGGGTAGAACTTTATGTAGAGTTGTTAAGTATGTCAAATAACCAAAGGACTTAGTAAAAATATTGGACTCTATCAAGCATTGCCTATTCCATTAAAGCCTTAGGAGGACATAAGTATGGATTTTATTCTTGGATTGCTAAGGATAGAAAGGGGTAATGACTCAATATTTGTGGTGGTTGATAGGTTCTCCATGATGACACATTTCATTCCATGCCACAAGACTCATGATGTAGTGCATATTGTGGATTTTTTATTCAGAGAGGTGGTGAGGCTACATGGTCTACCTAGAAGTATTGTTTCTAACAAGGATATTAAATTTGTTAGGTATTTCTAGAGGACTTTGTAGAAGAAGTTAAAGATAGAATTGAAGTTTAGTTCTACACATCATCTGTAGATTGATGGAAAAATAGAAATAGTAAATAGAAGTCTGGGAAATTTGTTGAGGTGCTTAGTAGGAGATAAGCCCAAGGGATGGGATTTGATTCTACCACAAGGAGAATTTTATTACAATAATTTTGTGAATAGGAGTACTGGTAGATCAACATTTGAAATTGTGTATGGGAGTAGTCCAAGGACTGCACTAGAGTTGAGAAAGATAGAGCAAGGGGAGAGGACATGTGTTGAGATAGGAGACTACATGAGGAGGTACATGCAAATATTGCCAAAATAATCCTACAATATAAGGCTAGAAAATATCAAAAGAGAAGACATAAGGAGTTCCAATTTGGGGATTTGTTTATGGTATACTTAAGGAAGGAACGATTTCTAGTGAGTACCTACAATAAGCTAAAGATGAAGAAATTTTGCTCATGTAAAATTTTAAACAAACATAACTCAAGAAATGCATCTGAGGTGGAGTTGCCAGATGGGATTTATATTACTCCTATTTTCAATATTGTAGACTTAAGAGAATTTCATGATGATGGTGCAGAGAAGGAGTTGATGTTGGAGCCATGTCCAATTCCTACTTCTGAGAAAGAAGAGGTTGAAGAAATTGTAGATAGTCATGTGGGCTGAAGTACTAGAAACATGTAGAATGAACAATACCTAGTGAAGTGGAAAGGAAATCTAGTAGAAGATTAAACTTGGATGTTTGTAGTGAAGTTTTCCCATTTGGGTTTTCCTCTACTAGCTATAAAGTGATAGGGTCACTTTTCAATTTACCCTAGGTGTCCAATGTAGGAGTATCTAGTGGTGTAAGGGAAATACTATATCACCTAATAATATGCTTATTGTTAGTTTTTGTTTCATTTGTTTTCATTTCTAGATACCATTTGGGTCAAGTAGAGATTCCAACTCTCATAGTTCCATTATTGGATTTCTAGTTTAGAGTTTTTGAGCATGTTTGGATACATGTCAATGTAGAAAATAAATTATTTTGTAATTGAGTCATAATTATGATGAGTTAGAGGGTGCAAATTGGAGGGATTATTATACTTGTTATTTAAAGCACTTTGGAAAAAGAATAAGGTTAAAAGCCATTATAGTTTGAAAGTTATTGCAATTTTAATTTTCCTAGAGACCCCTTAAGAGCACTTCAAAGTAATATTTAAGGCACTAAATGGCCTTCTATAGGCCCAAAAGATGTGAGACAAAAAAATTTGTGCATAGTTCTATAGAACACCTAGATAGATTTCTAGAAATGTAAATGGTTCATCAATCAAAGTCCTAGATCAAAAGTTATGCCTCCTAGAAGTTGGACTATCATTTCTAGACTCTTCAAATTTTACACCAACTTCTAACATGTTTTCTAGAACCTTTTTTTTGGTGGTGGATTCCAAATAGCATATTCTAAAATATTTTGGTAGCCCTAAATTTAATTTGGGTTACTTAAGGATATTTCTGGCATTATAAATGCATATTTTCATGGAGTTTAGGAGAAGGTACTATGAGAAAGGTTTTCCTCTAGAATCTGATAACATTGTAAGCCATAAGGCATGTCATTGAGTCTACTTTCATTGTACTAAATTTAATAGCAAATCACTTTTGATAATAATATTCCCCTTTTCTTGGTGTGTTCATTTATGTCTTATATTGTGCCTTGATCAATTGGTATCAAAGTAGGTTTTCCTAAGTGTGTAGATAGAGCACCTACTATGAGGTAGTTTACACTAGGACTGTGTAGTTGTGGGATTGTATATAGCAAGAAGATGCCTCCATGAAGAGGGTCTAATGGAAGGGACAATTTTTTTCCTTTTGAGGTTAGAGCCTCCAAAGACAAGTTCAAACATTACAAGAGGAGATTCATAAAGTGAGGAATATTGTCGTTGATGATGAAAGTGAGGAGGAAAATGAAGATGAAAATATTGGGAAGGAAGCAGAAGGAGATTAAGAAGTCCTAAACTAGGTATAGGAGAAGCTTTCTAGGGCCATTTCCAAGCTAGGAAAAAGACCTAAAATTAACATCAGCATGTTTTCAAGAAATCTAAACATGGATGAGTTGATCAACATGATCAATGAGGCAGAGGAATATTTTGAGTATGATGATATTTGGGACCCTAATAGGGTTATGTTTGCAAAGGCCAAAATGAAAGGTCATGCCAAAATCTAGTGGCAAGATATTTAGTTGTAAAGAAATAGAAGAGGAAAGGAGAAAATTAGAAGATGGATGGCATGGTGGAAAAATTAAAGAAGTAGTTCATTCCTATTGATTATGAGCTTAATTTGATCAAGAAGATAAAAGGGTTAAACAAGTAGGAATATTTGTCTAGGAATATAAAGAGGAATTTTATCGAGTCCTTATTAGGGTGGGGCATGTGGAAGAAAACAAGGAGAAGGATGCCCATTAACTTAAAGGGTTAAGGCCTAGCATTTAGGAGAAGTTAACTCTAGTTAGAATGACTAGCATTGAAGAGGCATACTAGTTTTCCTTGTGAGTTGAGAAGAAGCTAAAAAAATAGTTTAATGGAACATAAAGAGGGCATAATCAAAGAGGAATTGATGGTGGCAAGTCATTTGGAGGCCAAAATAAGAACCAGAAGAAAAATGAAAATGTGGGTACTGGCCAAAACTATAGGAATGTGGGTTTTAACCACTTCCATGATCAAAACTTTGGTCATTAAAGAGGAAGAGCTAGAGGATATGGACAAGGTTCAAGAAGAGGAGGCTTCCATGGAACCTATTTTCATTGCAATGAAGAAGGACATTGTGCCTATGAATTCCTTCAATACCAAGGAAGGATAAATAAGAGATCTGATAGTCAAGAAAGGGTTGCTCAAGTGGATGATGATGCACAGTCATCACATTCAAAGGATGTAGAAAGAGGAGAGGATCTAGTAAATGAAAAGGTCTTACTATGCTATGAAAATGAACTTAGAAAAATGAGGAGTTTTTTTTGTACTAGGTCCAAGTGCAAGGGTAAATGTTGTGATGTGATTGTTGATGGTGGAAGCATTGACAACTTGGTGTCAAAGGAGATGGTTTCAAATCTAAAGATCAAGAGGGAGAAACACCCCCAACCCTATCAAATTTCTTGGGTGGAGAATGATCATAAGGTCCTAGTTAGAGAGCAATGTTTGGTAAATTTCAAGGAGTTACCATGGCAAGGCTCTCTATGACATCATCCTGATGGATGTCTACCATTTATCATTGGGAAGGTTGTGGCAGTTTGATAGACATGTCATACATGCTAGTCATGCAAATACATACTCTTTGACAAGAAATGGAGTTCACCACAAATTGAAGCCCTTGATAAAGGAGGGTGAAAAGTTATGCAGTAATGCTAGGGTATGTCTTTTTGATGGAAAAAAATGGCATGAAGCATCAACATATGTGTTATGTTTTAATTCCTAAAAAGGATAATAAAGGTAGTAGTGAAGGTCTACTTGAAGTTTTAGGTCTATTAAGTGAGTATGCAGATGTCATCTCTGATGATATTCTAGAATGGTTGTTTCCAATAAAAAAAATTAGTCATCAAATAGGTTTAGTCCTTGGAGCTATTTTTCCTAACAAGGCTATTCATAGGTTAACTCTAATGGAGACTAAGGAGCTAAATAGATAAGTTCAAGAGTTGTTGAGGAAAGGTTTAATTCGAAAGAGCCTAAGTCCATCTACAATACCTATAGTGATGGTACCAAAGAAGGATTCAGAGTGGAGAATGTGAACAGACTCTCGGGCTATAAATAAAATTGTTAGAGTAAATAATTATTTATTCTTTTACTTAAGTTTACTTTTGTTAACGAATTTAGTTAAAAGTTGTAGTTGATGAGTTGTTGACAACATAGGAGTTTGTTCCTATATAAGTCATACTTACCTCCTCACCTTGATCGAGGATATCCAACCTTTTATGGATGTATGCTTAGTTGTCAACCTTATCTTCTAAATTTTTCCAACTTGTTCTACAGGCTTCCTTGAGGATTTTATATTCAGGCTCTCTCATTGTATTTCTCAACTCACAACTCATTTTCCAAGGCATATTGTATAGCAATACATTTTCATTATTTGCAATATCTTCTCTCTCGGACTATTTAGTTTTTCCAAACTCCACCTCTTCCTTCTTTGGTTTCCGTTCAAGAAGCTATTTCCGTGCAGGTGATCTTGGTGCTGTTGGAAATGAGAATAGAGTAACTGAGAGGGGGAGGGGGGTGAATTAGTTACTACAAAAACTTTCCACAGTCCCTAAGATGTCTGAATATACCCTTGATCTGATTAATAAATATTGAATCTTGATAATGCAGCAAATGATAAATATTAAGAACTAATATGATATCATGCACAAAGTAATTTAGCAATTAAGAACACAAGAGACACCAGATTCAACGTGGAAACCCAATATGGGAAAAACCACCAATGTACCTTTTTCACCCTTTTGAAGTGAGGCCTGTTAGGAGCCAACCCTGTTAAAGGTTACAAAAACACATTGTTAGGTGTGACCCTATTAAAGAATTTAATCACCCTATTAGGAGTGGCCTTGCTAGAGGTCTTTAGAACAATTCAACTGAACTGTCACCTTGTTAGAGGATTTATTGAATGGCTATTAAACCAACTCTGTTAATAGATTTTGAATACACTGTTACAATGGTTAGAAAGCAACAATGAAATGACCTCATATAATGTCCAACTTATCTTTGCTGATTGCAGATCTCTATTATGCTCGACTGGATCCTTACTGATCAAATACAACTTTGTAGATCCTTTAACACATCTAATCCTTTATCAAACTTTTCTCAACATTTGCCTCTTCATACTATAATTTGCATTCATAACCCTTTTCACAATCACACACTTTAATCCATAACTTGAATGACCATATATACCTTTTAGATTATCTAAGTCGGCTTGAATTACTAACTAAAAAAAACAATTACAATAGTTGGCTAAAAGTAATTAATTTGCACATCCTAATACTGGCCAACCCTGCACAAAAAACTTTGTTCAAAAAATAATTCCTGTGTTAACCGACTGAGCTCGGTGTATACAACAAAATTAGTGACAATCCTTCAGTTGTCGAGAGAACTCGGTAAGTATTGAGTTTCCTAAGATAACTGAGTAAGCTCAGTGGAAACTACCCTTTGGAGACCGAGTGAAGCTCGGTTAACACTGACTTTTCCATAATTCATTTGATGACTGAGTGAGCTTGGTGGAAACTAACCTTTGGAGACTGAGTGAAGCTCGGTTAACACTAACTTTTCCATAATTCATTTGATGACTAAGTGAGCTCAGTGGAAACTAACCTTTGGAGACCGAGTGAAGCTTGGTTAACACTAGCTTTTCACATTTCCTTCATTGACCGAGTTAGCTCGGTTAACACTGTCTTCCATATTTCCTTTGATGACCAAGTGAGCTCGGTTGGCACTGTAAATTGCATTGTAGACTGTCTGAGCTCAGTGAACTTGAGACTAATGATTGATATGACATTTGTGTGACATCAAGGACAACAACATCTAACAATCTCCCTCTTTGGCATTGATGGCAACACAATATGTCATAACATAAATGAAATTTTGAAAACAATTTCAACAAGATAACAGACTTCTCCCTCTTTCAATAGTAGATAACATATTTCTCGCTCTTCCAATAGTCTCCCTCTATTAGGGGACTTCATAGAAAATTTTTCAAATCTCATAAATTTCAGAAGGATATGACAGTAAAAATCTCTCCCTCTTTGACAACACATGCCAAAGACAACAAAAGTTAAGTGAATTATAATGTACCTTTAGTACTAATTCATATTCAATGATTTCTAATAAAACTGCATCAACAGATAGATCTTCAATCCTGTATGCATTGATGCATCATTAGAGCTTTTTTTTAGTGGACTTTTGATAGGGGAATGACCCCTAACTTACCTCTGAGATACAAAAATGCATCCTTAGGTAAAGGTTTTGTGAATATGTCAGCAATTTGTTCTTTTCTATTGACATATTCCAATCTGATCTCCTTATCTTGCACCAATTCTCTAAAAAAATGATATTTTATTGCAATATGCTTGGTCTTGGAATGCATCATTGGTTTCTTAGATATGTTGATTGCACTAGTATTGTCACAGAACATGACAATTGATTCTTTGATTTCCATCTTAATTCCTTGCAATAACTACTTAAACCAAACAATATTTGAACAGTTTACTACTGCAGCAACATACTCTGCCTCTGCTATAGATTGGGATGTACAATTCTACTTTTTGCTTGTCCAGGAAACTAATCTTTTTCCAAGAAACAATGCTCCTCCACTTGTGCTTTTTCTGTCATCAAAGTTTCCTACCCAATCAACATCAATAAACACTTTCAAATCCAAATTTCCTCCAAATTTGTACCATAAGCCATAATCTTTAGTTCCTTTCAAATATCTCATTATTCTTTTGATTGCCATCAAATGAGTTTCTCTTGGTTTTGCTGAAAATCTTGCAACAATACCAATTGCAAGGGCAATATCTAGCCTAGTATGAACTACGTATTGCAATTTTCCAATCATAGATTTATACAATGTTTGATCTACCTCTTTGGATTCATCATCTTTGGTAAGTTTCAATCTAGTACACATAGGAGTTCCAACAGGTTTACAGTCCTCCATACCAAACTTTTTCAATATCTCCTTGATGTATTTTGATTGAGTGATGTAGATGCCATTCTTATTTTGTTGAATTTGAAGACCAAAAAAGAATTTTATTTCACCAAACATAGACATTTCAAATTCCTTGTTCATTTGTTCTAAAAATTCTTTGCAAAGATCATCATGCCCTGTGAAAACAGTATCATCTACAAATATTTTTGCCAAGACAATCTTATTATCTGGTCCTTCCTTTATATACAAGCTACTATTATCATTAGTTCTTTGAAAACCAATCTGAATAAGATAGTTATGCAATCTTTCATACCATGCTCTAGGGGCTTGTTTTAGACCATATAGTGCCTTGTGTAATTTGCATACCATGTCCTTTTTATCTAGATCAACAAAGCCTTTAGGTTGTTCAATGTAAACCTCTTCATCTAATATTCCATTGAGGAATGCTGACTTGACATCCATCTGATAAACTCTGAATCCTTTGTGAGCAGCATACGCAAGTAAGGTTCTGACTCTTTCCAATTTTGCAATAGGAGCAAAGGTTTCTCTATAATCTATGCCTTCTTCTTGAGAGTATCCTTTGCATTACAATCTGGCTTTGTTTCTGGATACTTTACCATCTTCAGTGAACTTGTTTCTGAATACCCACTTGGTTCCAATTACATTCTTATTTTTAGGCCTAGGTACTAGAGTCCATGTCTTGTTCTTCTCTATCTGTTCTATTTCCTTGTTCATTGCCTCAATCCAACTATCATTTGTCAATGCATCTTTAATGCTTCTAGGTTCAAAATCAGCAAGTAAACAAGTATTTTTTAGTTTGCTTCTTGTCAAAGTTCCTTCAGATTTATCTCCAATGATTTGATCTGGTGCATGATGTCTTCTGACATATTTAGCTAATATAGGTTCTTTGCCTCTTGAATGAGTTTCATTGCTATCTCCTTGTGCTTCAATTTCATTTTTAGGCTATTTTGGTTCAGTAAGAATTGGCTCAAGTGCTTCAGACTCGGTAGATACTTGCTCGGTAGTGTCTGAATGTTGTTGTGGCTCAGTTTGAAATTTTTGCAACTCGGTTACTGATGACTCAGGATTTGAGGATTCTTGAGTGAACGGTATGCTTGGTATAGTATCTGGTTCAATATAAACAAATCTTCTGTAGTCTTCAGGTACCTTTTTGTTTTCTTTTTCAGATTTTTCTGCAATCTCATCAACTTTCACATGTGCACTTTCTATAACTTTGTGAGTGGATAGATTTAAACATCTATATGCTTTGCTTTTGCAAGAATATCCTAAAAATATTCCTTCATCACCTTTTACATCAAATTTTCCTTTTCTAGATTCTTTCAAAATATAACATTTGCTTCCAAATACTTTTAGATAACTTACATTTGGTTTGTAGCCATACCATAATTCATAGGGAGTTTTGAATGAGTCCTTCTTCAACTGTACTCAGTTTAAGGTATGAACTATAGTGCTGATGGCTTCCTTCCAGTATTTGATAGCAACCATCTTTTCTATCATCAGGGCTCTTACACAATCCATGATGGATTAGTTTCTTCTTTCAGCTATTCTATTTTGTTCAGGAGTTCCTAGTGCTAAGACCTGTCTTTTAATACCTTTTTCAATGCAGAAGTTGTTGAATTCATGTGAGATGAATTCACCACCTCTATCTGACCTTAAGCATTTTAGTCTTTTTCCTATTTCTTTTTGTACTCTTGCTAAATACCATTTGAATTTCTCAAATGCTTCTGATTTATTCCTTAGATACATGATAGTCATCATTCTTGAGTAGTCATCAACAAAAAGAATGAAAAACTTTTCTCCAGTATAGCTTTCTATTCCAATGGGTCCACATAAATCAGTATGCACAATTTTCAATATATCTTCAGACTGATAGTTCTTACTTTTAAAACTAGTCTTTCCCATTTTACCAATCTGACAATTCTTGCATAGTCCAACCTCAGGTTTCTTAATGTTATGAATGCCTCTTACTTTCTTGAATTTGCTTATTTTTACTAGGTTATCAAAATTGACATGAAATAAACTTTTATGCCATAACCAACTTTCTTCAATTTGAGCAATAAAACATGAGCATTCACCAAGTTCTAGATAGAACAAGTTACCTTTAGTTTTGGTGCCAGATCCTATCAGCTTTCCTTGCTCATTCAATAGTCTTGCTTTTCAATGCATGAATTCCACCTTGAATCCAATATTGAGTAATTGTGCCATGCTTAACAAATTATGTTTAAGACCTTCAACCCAATAGGCATTATTACATACAAGTTCTTTGGTTAGACAGATTCTTCCTCTTCCTTTTATGAAACAAGGTTCATTATTACCAAACCTTACACTGCCACCATCGTAGTCTTCAAACTAATCAAACTTAGTTTTATCACCATTCATATGATGTGAGCAACCACTGTCTATAATCCATGTATAATTCTTACTTAAATGAGAGACAAGTGCCATTTTATCTTCCTCATCACTATCAGAATCATCTTTAATGGCAATATAAACAATTTCATCCTCACTATTATCAGAGTCTTTAGAATTTTCAGCCATGAAGCATGATTTCTTACCTTTGTTCTTGAATGTTTTGAAGTCTTTCTTGCCATTCCATTTGTAATATTTCTTTTCATCATTTTTTTTCTTGTTTGGACACCTTGCTACAATATGACCAATTTCTTCACAAGAAAAATAGATTAGAGGAACTTTACCTTTGTATTTTCCTCTACCTCTAGAGTATTTTCTTGCAAGTAGAGCTTCAATCACTTCGAGATCACTGTCTAAACTTTGGCTTGATTCATCTTCACTTTTTGACTGAGATTCCTTCTCCTTTTTTTTTCCCTTTGAGTGACAGCTTGGCTTGAAATGTTGATTCAATGTTTTTGGAGGCTGGAACATAGTTATCAAAGTTATCTAGTTCAAATGCAGTTAGTCTTCCAACTATGGCCTCAAGATTTATCTGATGATTTGATTCGCACCTTCTTTCCTGAATTGCAGAAACTCTGATTGCATAAATGAGAAGCAAGGTTTTGAGAACTTTTCTTATAACTGTTTCTCCTTTGATATCACCTCCAGATGCTCTGATTGCACTCACACATGCTTTAACTCTTTCAACATATTTTGCAATGTTTTCATCCTCTTTCATCCTCATTTGATCAAATTTTCCTCTTAGACTTTTTGCTTTTGCTCTTCTTACATTATCATCTCCTCCATAGATCTCTTTTAGCTTGTCCCACATCTCAAAGGCAGTTGTGCAATCCTTAATGTCATCAAATTCTTCATAACTAAGATCGGATGCTATGTCTATCATCATATTGTTGTGAGTCTTCTTTTTAGCAATGTCATTGACAGAAAATATGCTAGGAGGTTCTTCATATTTTTCTTCAAGGTATTTTAGTCCAGTATCACCAACAATAACCAGATGAAGTATCATCAATCCTTGCCATGCAGAGAAGTTATCTCTATTGAGTTTTGGAATTTTTTTTTTGTAAGACATCTTGATCTTTGGCTTAGATCCTTGAAATCTTTTTTTGTAGGCACCAAAAGCTCTGATACCAATTTTTAGAAATGAGAATAGAGTAACTAAGAGGGGAAGGGGGGTGAATCAGTTACTACAAAAACTTTCCACAGTCCCTAAGATGTCTGAATATACCCTTGATCTAATTAATAAATATTGAATCTTGATAATGCAGGAAATGATAAATATTAAGAACTAATATGATATCATGCACAAAGTAATTTAGCAATTAAGAACACAAGAGACACTAGATTTAATGTGGAAACCCAATATGGAAAAAACCACCAATGTAACTTTTTCACTCGTCTAAAGTGAGGCCTATTAGGAGCCAACCCTATTAAAGGTTACAAAAACACACTGTTAGGTGTGACCCTGTTAAAGGATTTAATAACCCTATTAGGAGTGGCCTTGCTAGAGGTCTTTAGAACAATTCAACTAAACTATCACCTTGTTAGAGAATTTATTGAATGGCTGTTAAACCAACTCTGTTAAGAGATTTTGAATACACTGTTACAATGGTTAGAAAGAAACAATGAAATGACTTGATATAATGTGCAACTTATCTTTGCTGATTGCAGATCTTTGTTATGCTTGACTAGATCCTTACTGATCAAATACAACTTTGCAGCTCTTTTAACACATCTGATCCTTTATTATACTTTTCTCAACATTCGCCTCTTCATACTATAATTCGCATTCATAACCTTTTTCATAATCACACACTTTAATGCATAACTTGAATGACCATATATAGCTTTCAGATTATCTAAGTCGGCTTGAATTACTAACTAAAACAAACAATTACAATAGTCGGCTAAAAGTAATTAATTTGTACATCCTAATACTAGCTGACCCTGCATGGAAAACTTTGTTTAGAAAATAATTCCTACGTTAACTGACTAAGCTCGGTGTATACAGTGAACTTAGTGACAATCCTTCAGTTGTTGGGAGAACTCGGTAAGTACTGAGTTTCCTGAGATAACCGAGTAAGCTCGGTGGAAACTACCCTTTAGAGATCGAGTGAAGCTCAGTTAACACTGACTTTCCCATAATTCATTTGATGACCAAGTGAGCTCAATGGAAACTAACCTTTGGAGACTAAGTGAAGCTCGGTTAACACTGACTTTTCCATAATTCATTTGATGACTGAGTGAGCTCAGTGGAAACTAACCTTTGGAGACCGAGCGAAGCTTGGTTAACACTGGCTTTTCACATTTCCTTCGTTGACCAAGTTAGCTCGGTTAACACTATCTTTCATATTTCCTTTGATGATCGAGTGAGCTCGGTTGGCACTGTAAATTGCATTGTAGACTGTTTGAGCTCGGTGAACTTGAGACTAATGACTGATATGACATTTGTGTGACATTAAGGACAACATTATCCAATAGGTGCACTATGAAGTTGGCTTTCATCAACTTCTACATGGTATCAAAGCTTCCCTACTGCTTCTTGGTTGAAGGATTTTTGAAGTCATGATTCAGAGACACAAACCCTTGTTTATTTGTGATTTTTTCTTCAATCTAGGGGAAGAGCATTTTTTTAGAGTACTTTGGGCCTAAAGATGCTACCATTGAGTACAAAAGGCCTATTACAGTTAGGATTCATATTAAATTTTTTTATTTTTGTGACAGGAGCTTCAGGAGGCAATTTTTTTTTGTCTGGGAGTCCGTATGGACAATTGTTTAGGCATTTAAAGAAAAAAGTTACATAGCTACAAGGCCACCTTACAGCCACTTCTGTGCCACCATGGCCTCACCCACACACTAAATAGTCACCACTATCACTGGTAGTGTAGTTGCAAGGCAACTGTGCTATAGCCACCACTACTTGGTTGGCCTATCGCCCACCTAGCAATGCCCTCAATCTTCACCAGCTTTGTAGCCACCTCCATGGCTCCACCATTGCCTATGCCTACTCTATTATGCTTGACACATGTTCCTACCATGTGGGCATTTTTGCCAAGTTGGCACTATTCGGATGCAAACATGTGGTACGAGTGCTATGTTAACATCTTTCACATGGCCCCTACAATGTCACCCTCCACAATAGATGTACTGCCATGTGGCCTTTTTTTTTTACTATAATAACCCCTAGGCTATAAAATTTAATGACATAGTTTGCTAACATCATCATGATATCGTTGCTACATCATTAGCACCTTCCTGCTAGCACTGTAGGGTCCTTTTTGACCTACTTGCAATTTTTTGGTCATAACTTGAGCATAAGGAGGTATTTTTTTAATTTGAAAGAAGTGCTAGAAAGATGGTTCTAAGATGGAGACATTGATGTAGGTATTTTTAGGTTTTGGTGCAGTTTGGTTGCTTGTTTTTTTAGTCAAATTCTAAAGTTCTATTTTTTACTCTAGCAAGCATATCTTCCACATCCCATCTCTATTTTTTGAAAATGTTATATTTTTGGAAAACTAGTTTTGTCATCTTTTTCAAAATACTATTATTTCCTTTAGATTCTACCCAATGCTCTTTGTATCATGTTTTTAGCATATTTTTCTTTATGGTGGATATCTTGGGTGTTCCAGGTCTAAGGATCATTTTCATGTCATGGGATCTTTTGTTTTGGGTTGTACTATCTTTTGTATTAGCTTTTTTCCTTTCCTAATCATTTTAGCTATTGCTTTTAAGCCTCTTTATGTAAACACACTAAGAGAAAGTGCCACTCTTCCATTTCGGGTCCATGAATGTTGTTTTGAGATAGTTGTACTTGCACTATTTTATATAGCACCATGGAGGGATAGTTGTTTGTTGCTTTTGTGCCCTCTTCCTTTTTTGCCCCATGTAACATCAATGACCATGCCTTTATAGGTGTTTTTACCTCTTCAAATATCTCATCATTCTTGGTTCTTTTTGTAGAGGATTTTGGCCCACCTTTTTAGTTGCTTATCATCTCACCCTATCTACATTAAGGGGGCTTATTGTGTTGTTTTAATGCTTCCTTGGTTTGATGTTTTGATAGTGTGAACTATGTATTCAATATTTGATCCTATATACTAGGCAATTGAAGTGGTTGGCTACGTATGCATTTTGGTGAGATGGATCATCTACCATATAGACATGCTTGATTCGTGCCTTCTTATTCCATGGAGGTTCTTTAGATCAGCAATTTCCTTCTGATGATAGAATTTTTGGCTTCTTCATGCTTCAGTGATGCTCTTCATGATCTTCTCTTTGTTTCCATTTTCTAGGACATTCCTCTAGTTGGAGGCTTCTTTAGTCCTTCACTAGGGTTTCTTACCTCTTATTGGGGGAGGGTTTTTTCCATGTGATTTTATATCTTTCCCCTTATTTAGAGGTTGCATTTCTTTGCATTGTACATGGGTATCTAACATGGCCTTGTTGCTAGGACCCATTCTACATTTCATCTTCATTCTTGTGACCTTAAGGCATTCCCCTAAGCTGTACATAAGGGAGGGGAGGGGGTGGTGGTGTTAGAGTAAATAATTATTTATTAATTATTTATTATTTTACTTAAGTTTACTTAGGTTAATGCATTTAGTTAATATTTATAGTTGATGAGTTGTTGACAACACAAGAGTTTGTTCCTATCTAAGTCATACTTACCTCCTCACCTTGATAAAGGATATACCCGTTATGTGGATGTATGGTTTGTTGTCAACCTTATCTTCTAGCTCTTTCCATCTTGTTCTACAAGCTTCCTTGAGGACTTTATATTTTCTCTCTTTCATTGTATTTCTCAACTCATAATTCATTTTGCAAGGCATATTATATAGCAATACATTTTCATTATTTGCAATATCTTCTCTCTTAGTCTATTTAGTTTTTCCAAGCTCCACCTCTTCCTTCTTTGGTTTCCCTTCAACAAACCATCAAATACCATTTTTTTTTGCCAAGGATCGATGATCTTATGGACTGCTTGAATGAAGCTTAGTAATTCACAAACATAAATCTCAAGAGTAGCTATCACCAAATACAGATACAAAACGGAGATGAGTGGAAAACTAAATTCAAGACCAAGGAGGATCTTTATGAGTGGTTAGTCATGCCCTTTGGACTAACTAATGCACTAAGTACCTTAATGTGACTTATGTTGAGCTACTAAAGAAAATTTTGGGAAAATCTATTATTGTTTATATGGATGATATTTTGATTTTTAGTTAATATTTGGATGAACATTTATTGCACATTCATAGTGTCCTTGAAAGGTTGAGGGAAGAGAAATTGTTGATTAATTTGAAGAAGTCTAGATTTGTTAAAAAGGGAGTTAGTCTATTTGGGATTTTTTGTGTAAGGAGAAGGTCTCAAAATGGACCCAGAGAAGGTGAAGGTCATCTTGGAATGGTCTACTCCAAGATCTACCACTGAGATGAGGTCATTCCATGGTCTAGCCTAGTTTTATAGGAAGTTCATCAAGAATTTCAGTAGTATATGTGTACCCTTAACTAAAACAATGAGGCTGGATAGAAAAGAGTTCAAGTAGACTATAGGAGCTATGAGGAGTTTTGAATTGCTAAAGAAGAGTGTGACACAACAACCTATGTTGGAACTTTCTACTTTTAATAAAGTGTTCTAGGTGGATTTTGATGCTAGTGGTAGAGCTATTGGGGCTATGTTTAGCCAAGAAGGTAAGCCTATTGCCTATTTCAATGAATAAATGAATGATGTAAAGAAGTATTTTGTTTATGATCAAAAGTTATATGCAATAGTTTAGGCATTATAGAAATAAAGGCATTATTTGTTACCAAAAGAATTTGTTTTGTATAATGATCACTAGGAATTTTAGTTCCTAAATAGCCAAGGTAAATTGAATTAGAGACATTTGAAATGGGTAGAGTTCATGCAAAGCTATACATTTGTATTAAAATATAGAAGTGAAAGGTCTAATAGGTTTACAGATGCATTAAGTAGGAGACAATTTTTGCTGACAGTAATGCAAGTTGAAGTGGTTTGGTTTGATGATTTCAAGAATGTCTACCTTGAGGATCCTAACTTTGTAGAGGCTCGAGAGGCTTGTAAAGAACCTATTGCTTTAGACAAGACCATGTAGGTAGATTACATGAGTTAGAATGGTATGTTTTTCAAGGGAAGTCAATTTTGTATTCCAAGGAGTTTAATGAGGGAGAACTTGATGAAGGAGAAGAATAGTAGAGGGATTGAAGGAAACTTTTGTCAAGATAAGACCATTGCCATTATTAGAGAACATTATTGTTGGCCTCAATTATTGTAGGATGTGAAGAAGTTGTGTAGAGTTGTCAAGTATGCCAAACAACCAAAGGATTTAGTGAAAATATTGGACTCTATCAGCCATTTCATGTCCCATCGAAGCCTACGAAGGACATAAGTATGGATTTTGTTCTTGGATTACTAAGGACACAAAGGGGAAATGATGTATTATTTGTGGTTGTTTATAGGTTCTCCAAGATGGCACATTTTGTTGCATGCCACAAGACTCATGATGCAATGGATATTGCAAAAAAAAATTTTAAAGAGGTGATGAGGCTACATGGTCTCCCAAAAAGTATTGTTTATGATAGTGATACTAATTATTTTGGGTATTTCTGGAGAACTTTGTGGAAAAAGTTGAAGATAGAATTCAAGGTTCGCTCTACACATCATCTATAGATTGATGGAAAAATAGAAGTGGTAAATAGAAGTCTAGGCAATTTTCTTAGGTGCTTAGTAGGAGATAAGCCCAAGGGATGGTATTTAGTTCTACCACAAGAAAAAGTTTCTTTCAATAATTCTATGAATAGGAGTACTAGTAGATCACCATTCTGAATTGTGTATGGGAGTAGTTGAAGGACAACAACAAAGGTAAGAAAGCTGGAGCAAGGGGAGAGGACAAGTGCTAAGGCAAAAGACTTTGTTAAAAATGTCACAGACCTACATTAGGAGGTAAATGCACATATTCCTAAAATGAACCTACAATATAAGGCTAGAGTAGACGAAAAGAGGACACATAAGGAGTTCCAAGTGGAGGATTTTGTTATGGTATACTTTAGGAAGGAATGATTTCAAGTGGGTACCCTACAAGAGGCTAAAGATGAAGAAATTTGGCCCCTACAAAATTTTGAAGAAACATAGCTCACAAAATGCATTTAAGGTTAAGTTGCCATATGGGATTCATATTTGGGATTTATATTTCTCCTATTTTCAATATTTTAGACTTAACAAAATATCATGATAATGATGCCGAGGAGGAGTTGATGCTAGAGCCATGTCCAATTCCTACTTCTAAGAAGTAAGAGGTTGTAGAAATTCTAGATAGTCATGTGGGTAAGAGTACTAGAATTAGGCAATATGAAGAATACCTTTTGAAGTGGAAAGGACAGCTAGTAGAAGATTCAACTTGGATATTTGTAGCATAGGTTGGCCATTTGGGTTTTCCTCTACCAACTATAAAATGACAGGGTAACTTTTCAATTTACCCTAGGTGTCTAATGTAGGAGCATCTAGTGGTGTAAAGGAAATCCTATATCGCCCAATAATATGCTTACTATTGGTTTCTATTTAATTTTTTTTTCATTTTCGGATACCCATTGGGGTCAAATAGAGATTCCAACTCTCATAGTTTCGCTATTGAATTTTTGGGTTAGACTCTTTGAGCATGTTGGGATACATTTCAATGTAGAAAATAGGTTATTTTCTAATTGAGCCATAATTATGATGAGTTAGAGGATTTAAGTTTGAGGGGTGATTATACTTGTAACTTAAAGCTTTCTAGAAAAGGAATTAGGTGAAAAGGCTTTACAGTTTGAAAGTTATTACATTTTTAAGTTACTTGGAGACCCCTTAAGAGTAGTTCAAAGTCAAATTTAAGGCACTAAGTAGCCTTATATAGGACCAAAAAATGTAGGACAAAAAAAAATTTCCATAGGGCTATAGCAAACTTGGAGAGATTTTTGGAAATGTAAATGGTTCATCAGTCAAAGTACTAGATCAAAAGTTATGCCTCCTAGACATTGGACTACCATTTCTAGATTCTTCTAATTTTACACCAACTTCTGATGTATTTTCTAGAACCTTCTATTTTGGTGGTGGATGCCAAATTCCATATTCTAAAATTTATTCCCAACCCTAAAACTAATTTGGGTTACTTAAGGACATTTCTAGCATAGTAAATGTAATTTTTGGTGGATTTTGGGAGAAGTTACTGTGAGAAAGATTTTTCTCTAGAATCTGATAACATTGTAAGAAATAAGGCATGTCATTGGTTCTATTTTTATTTTATTGAATGTAATAGTATATGAGTTTTGATAATAATATTCCCCTTTTCCTATTCTATTCATTTTTGTCCTAGATTGTGCCCTCATCAAGACTTCCCAATAAAAGGTTTCAATGTCTCATTCATTTATCTCATAAATGTGTTGGGAGAATTTGATAGGCCAAAAGACATCAACATCTACTCATAAAGACATTCATTTCTTTTTAAAATGGTTTCCCACTCATCTCCCTCTCTTATCCTAATCTAATGGTACATCCTACTCTTGAGATCAATCTTATAAAAAAACCTTTCTCCTCCTAGAAAACATGAAAAATCCTTTATTCTTGACACAGTGATCCTATATATAATAGTAATCAGGTTAATATCCCTAGAATCAGTATACAACCTCCTGTTCCTTCCATCTTGTGTACTAGGATTGTAGCGACAACACAAGGCCTCAAGTTTTTCCTTATTAAGCCTATATATAATAAGTCATGTATATGTGTTACTATTTCCTTATTTTCATAGGGGTCATAATGTATGCAATCTTATTAGGGAATATGTATCGTATAGTAAATTCAAGCTAATGGACAATTTTCCTAGTAGGTAGAAGTGTAAAATGTATATTTTTTTTAAAATATTCACTTATACTAATTTAATAATTATTTGACTTCTCTATTACCAACTTCCTTGTTTCTATCCTTAGTTATTTCTTCCTTCATTTTCTCTTCTTGTTTGGGTAGGATGACTAAGGAATGACATAGGATATGTTGTTCCTTTAAGACTTTCAAAAAATATCCCCCCTACACATATAACTATGGCTTATCTTTTTTTTGCTATGGTAATATCAATTAGTGGCCTCATAGTATATCTAGCTCCATTTGCGAGGATGGTATACATATTCTTCCTACCACCATGTTGGGATTCCAAATAATATTGTCATTGATGACCTAATAATAAGTTGTATAAAACCATTTTTACCATATATTATCATTATATTCTCCCACCTAAAATTCTACCCATGATTTTCAATCAACAATATTTTGTTTCCCCATAGTCAACCATGACATGTTATAAGGATAAGGGTATGGGATCCTTTTCAATTGGAATAAATTTGAAATTTTCATCTATAAAACAAAGAGAGGTTCTCAACAACTAATTGTTGCTCTATTTGTAGTTCACCTTGGGAAAGTAACTAGAAAATTCATTGGTAATCTATTATTTGAAGGTATGGGAAGTTTTCTAATTGGAATTATCTAATTAATGGTTATTTCTATAAGATGGATGGATCGATGAAAAGGTCAGTTGCTAACTCTAGCTGGTAGATTCTTGATGTTGAGGATAATGATTTCGCTCATTCTTGTCTTTTCCATGGCTTTTTTTTTTCTAATTTTGTGGATGTTGATAAAGATCACATATCAAAGGATGTAAAAAATTCTCTAGAACAAAAATTAGAACCAAGATAAATTTCTAGTAATGGCATTGAATAGAGTTTATTAGCCAAAAGGTGGACAAGGTTCTAGATTAATGGATTGAATTTTTGTTTATAATAAAATGGGAGAAAATGATATGGTAGTTGTACTTTCAATCAAATCAAAGGTATTAACTATACTACTGCTCAATATTCCTTGATGCTTGTTAATACTACTAAGATTCTATGGTGTGCATCTCATTGCTCCTTATGTTTAAAAAATTTTGAGTAATAGAAAAGACAATTAAGATAATTGAAGTATATATCAAGTGATGGTAGCATTGACTGAGTGCCAAAAAAAATGCACATAATTTGTTTTGTCCAATCTTAGTATCAACTAAGTGGCATTGTATATGCTAAGAAAAACAATTATTAGCAACTGAGTAACCTAGTGATGACCAAGTATTAGAACATAGTGTAGTCCAAGGAACATCATTTTAACAATTTATGAGAAATTGTAACTTCCAGATTACTATGTTGACCTCTTGGAATATGAAAATCATGTTGAAGTTAAGGATGGATGAGCTGGATCATTTAATACTAGGAGAAGATTATGTAAATGATCGATTGATTCCAAGAGAAGATTCTACAAAAGATGAGGATAAACAAGATGAAGATCAGATTAATTTTATGTGATGAATTGAATCATAAATCCTAATATCTATAGTGATGATTAAGTAGTGAAAGATTAGAAATACCTATTTAAGGAGGTATAAATGAAAATTTTCAATATGTGTAGAGTATTCATGAAAGTTGGAGCAATTGTTGATGTTGTTGAATTACAAATCTAAGTAGAAGGATGAGATTATTTATGAGGTGGTGAAGAGTGATTTCTTGAAGGGTTGCCAAGAAAATTAGAGACTAAGATGATAATGGAGCATAGATAATGAATCAATACTTAAAGTTCCAAACTAAGATCTATACCTACAAAGTGAGTTGCACTTAACAAATGAAAACATGTTGTTGCTTTGTAAACATTACAAACAATATTTGAAATCATTTAATAAAGATTGACCTAATAGTTATATATGTAAATCCTTTAGTAGGGTGACATTATAATAGAATGTTCTAAAGTCCTCTAAGAAGGCCACTCCTAATAGGGTAATTAAATCCTTTAGCAAGATCACCTTTAGCACCATGTCTTGTAACCTATAACAATGTTGGTTCCTAATAGAGCTCACTTTAAAAGAATGAAAATTATGGCATGTTGCTAGTAGTTTTTCCCAAATTGGGTTTCTATGTTAAATCCTAATGTCAAACTTGTTTGAATAGTATTTATGAGTTCTTACTAATAAAAATTTACATTATACAAGTCTATTATATTTAGAATAGTGGACAACTAGTTGATGGCACTAAAATTTTACTCTAGAGACCGAGTTATGGCATGATAAGATCTAAAGTTGGTTGTAGAGAGGAGTTTGAAGGTACTCAAAGCTAAAGATCCTGATGTATAAAAATGAGGTACCAAACTTGAACAAAGATAAATTTCTTATAGGGATAAGATTGATGATGCTACATATAGCTTGTATTGGTGATCTTTAACTATAGTTTCTTGATAATTTATGTTTGAATATAATAGCAGTCCCTCTGACTACTCAACACCTAACCTAAAAGAAATAACACAATTAGGAAATGTTGGAGATATGCTTCCTCCCTATGCTATGCTGAGTTTGATGACATAAAAAGTGAAAAAATGAAAAGTAAATGTGGGATAAACTAAAGACTATTTATGTAGGAGATGAAAATGTGATGAGAGCCAAATCAAAAAGCTTGAGAGGAAAATTTGATGAAATGAGAATGAGAGAATGTGAGAACATAGTATAGTACTATGTAAGAATCAAAGAGGTTGTCAATGCTATTAGAGGTGAAAATGGAAATATTGAAGATAAAATAGTAATAAGAAATTTATTGAGAACTTTGCTTCCTATTATGCTATCGTGGCTTCTATAATTCAATAACTAAGATGTACACTAGGTAATACGCTAACTGTAGAAGGTATGATTTTAGGATTATTTCTTTTGAGATGTCAAACTTTCATAATTACACTCCTACTACTATTGAATCTTCTTTTAAATTACAACTCATTCTTAGCAAGAAAGAAAAAGGAAATCATGTGAAAAGTGATAGTGATACATGTACTAATGAACTTTATGATTTTGAGACACTAATACATAGAGGACTTACAAAAGGAAAAGTAAAATATAAACATAAAACTCCAATAATGTTCTGTTCATGTAGCAAAGGTGTTCATACTGATGCAAGATTTCCTGATAGAGAAGACAACGATGGGAAGAAGGAAAAAAGTACAAAGGAAGAAGAGATGACTAAGATAACAAGAAGAATAAGGACTACAAAGAAAAAGGTAAGAAATCTTGTTATATTGCCAAAGAAGAAATTGAAACTAAATTTCAAAGTAATGATGAAGATGTAGTCTATGTTGTGATGAAAGAATATGTTGGTGAAGATGATAAATTTAATTAATCTCCTATGTAAATAAAAGTGATAGATGGATAATTGGTAGTTGTTGTTCAAATCACATGACTGTTGATAGAAATAAATTTTAGAATATTGTACCATAAAAGGGTAGTTGTAGTAAATTTGGCAATGATGTTCCATGTCTTGTGAAAAGTAAAGGATTAGTACAACTAGTTGATAAGATCAAGTGTGACAATGTTTATTTGGTTGAAGGACTTAATAATAATATTTTGAGTGCTTCAAAGTTAAAATAATTAGGTTACAATTATGAATTCTATCACAGAAAGGAAAAAATATATGAGGTTCATGGAAAACTAATTGGAAGTGGTGATCAAATAAGAGGTAACTATTGGAATATAGATGGATTAACTCAGAGGTGGGGGTGAATTAGTTACCACAAAAATATTTTCATAGATCCTTAGATGTTTGACAAAATTGATTACTATTGTCACTTGGTAAACATACTAAAAGTGTTACAACTTGATAAATGTAGAGTATGATTTACTTTAGTTGATCTAACATCAATAATAGTAATTTTCAAACATGAGAGAAAAAAAATGAACACAAGAGACACCAGATTTAATGGGGAAACCCAATATGGGAAAAACCACCAACGTAACTACTTATTGTTTTCACTCTTCTGAAGTGAGCATTGCTAGGAGACAAAATGGTTAAAGGTTACAAAAAACACTATTAGTTGTGACCTTTTTAGAGGATTTAATCACCCTATAAGGAGTGGCCTTATTAGAGGTCTTTAAAACAATCCAATGGAATTGTCACCCTGTTAAAGGATTTACGACTAGCTGTTAAACCAACTCTTTTAAGAGATTTTGGATCACTGCTACAATGGTAAGAAAGTAACAATGAAATGATCTAAATTAGATGTAACTAAAATGCTGATTATAGATCTCTATTTTTCTTCATACTAGATCCTTCCTAATTAAATTTTACTTTGCTGCTCCACAAGGATATCTGACCATCCTTCAGGTTCACTCACACACTTTCCTTCAATCAATCAATACACTTTCATACTACTAAAAATCACAAATTCACCTTATATTTATATCATTTAAATTGTCTAGTTAGCTCAACACAAATTACAATGACCAATAATCATTCCATAGTCGGCTATAATCAATACTTGAAATAAATTAAACTTCATATCCCAAATCAACAAAATCCTTTGATGGTTGACCTAGCTTGGTAAACACTGGTCCTAAAATGATCTCCTGTGTTAACCAACATAAGCTTGGTTAACATTGTGAACTTACAAAATGATGCAGGAGTATCCAGAGGCATAAGGGCAATCCTGTGTCACCCAAAAAAAATTTACTTAGACTTAGTTTCTGTTTTATGTCTTTACATTTTTAGATACTCATTTAGGTCAAATAAAGGTTCCAATTCTCATAGTTCCACTATCAGTGTGTTTGAAAATCCAAAAAAAATAGGAGCATGCAATTTGGCCATCATTTTGGTGACCTGGAAGGTGTGAATTGGCCAGATGAATGTAATTGTTATTTAGAGCATTCTAGAAAAAGAATCAGGTCAAAAGGCCCCATGGTTTGAAAGTTATTGCAATTTTTTGAGTTTTGGAGACCCCCTAAGAATGCTTCAAAGTCAAGTTAGCGGCATTAAATGACCTTGAAAGGGGCCAAAAAATGGGGGACAAGTGATGCTTTTCCATAGGCCCATAGAGCGCTTCGAGAACTTTTCGAAAATGTAAACGGTTTGCCAATCTGAGCTATAGTTCAAAAGTTATGCCTCCCAAAAGTTTGGTTACCATTTCTAGATTCTTCTACATTTGCACCGACTTCTAAAGTAGCTTTTGGAACCTTCTATTTGGTCAGTGGATGCCTACTAGCACTTTCTAGAATGTACTCCTAGTCCTTAACCCTCTGGGGTCTATTTAAGGAGATTTCTGGCATTGTAAAAGGTAGTTCGGAGTGGAGTTTGAGAGGAGGTGCTAAAAGGAGAAATTATATCCAGATTTATGCTATTGTAAGCCCTTACGGCATGTTCTGAAGTTTATTTTCTCTGCACTATTTGTACTAGCTTATTTTCTTAGCTAATATAATTTCCCTTTTCTGTTGTGTCCATTCTATTCTTGGGTTGTGTCCCCATCACAAAATATCAAGAAAACTCAGTTAACACTAATTCTGACCAACTTTCCTTTGTTAACCATGAGCACTTGGTTAACACTATTTCTTGCCAAAATTTCCTTTGATGCTTGAGTTAGGTCAATAGACATTATCTTCACAGACTAATCTCTAGGAATGCTTGGTAGAAAAAGAAAAGTATCTTGCTGACCAAGTGAACTTAGTAAGTATTGACTAAAAATTGATATGAAATTTGTGTGACATCAAAGACAATACACAATTAAACAATTGTATCCAATAATAACTTGTTCTATCTAGATTTAGTTGATGAGACATGTTTGTTTCATATGCAAAGATATTTGATTATGGCACAAGAGATTATGTCATTTAAATTTTGACAATCTAGTCAGAATTAGAAAAATGAAAAGTGTAAGAGGTTTTTGGAAACTGAAGAAACTTAACAATGCTATGTGGAAATATTGTCAATTGAGAAAAATGTAAATTCTAGTTTCAAGAGAAAGACATTCATCTGAGGATATTTTGGTTGGTTCACACTAACTTATGTGGACCTATTGGTGTTCAAAGCTACTATAGAGAAAAATATTTAAATTTACTTGTTGAATATTACTCTAGAATCATGACTATGTTGTTCCTTAAAGAAAAATGTGATCATTTTTAGTTATTCAAGTGGTATTTGTCCAATGTTGAAAATGAGATAGGTAAGAGATTGAAATGCTTGAGATATAACCTAGTTAGTAAATTCATTTCCAATGAATTTAACATATGCTACAATGATAGAGGAATCAAAAGATAAGTGTCAACACCCATGACTCCTCCTCAAAATGAAATAGCTAAAACAAGAAATAGATTAATCATAGATTGTGCTAGAATATTGATGATGAAGAAAAATATGTCACAGAACTAATAGAGAGAAGCTATAAGTAAAATTCTTATAGTCAAAATAGAATGCAAGTCAAGAAAGGTACAAATGTTATAGATATTGAGTTATGGTATGGCTATGCTCCTAATGTTAAGCATTTCAATTTTTTTGGAAACAAATTTTACATACTTAAAGATAACATAAATGGAAAACTTAATGCTAAAAGTGATGAAGCCATATTCCTAGGTTATTCCACTAAAGGCCCATTTGGCTGTGGGAATATAAAAATAGGAATATGAATACTTATTCTTGAATAGGAAATGGTGTTGTGTCTTCCTATTCTTGTTTGATTCACCTAGAATTTGATGTCAAATTCACAAACTCAAAAAAATATTTTCTATAAAATAAAAAATTTGGAATAGGAATATGTATTCCCATTCCACCTATTTAGGTGGAATAGAAAATGCTCATATTTTAGCCAAAATTGGAATATGTGTTCTAATTTTATTTCTATTAAAATTCTGATTTGGTGCATGTCAAAAAAGAAAATTCAAAATTTTAAGAATATACATATGCCTATTCCACTTGTATTCCCATTGACAAATGGGCCCTAAGGGAAAAGATTATAAGAGTTTGAATTCTAACACTAAAAAAATTGTGAAAATAAAAAAATGTTAAATTTGATAAGTATACAAAAGGAAATGAAGTTGAATATAGGATAGGACCAAAAGATTACATAGTTCATTCATATATTTGAATGAAAGTGCACCTAGCAACCCACCTGAACAAGTGAACAAAGTTGTAGATGTACAAAAAATTATGAATGTTGAGTTGCAATAACTAGTTGTTGAGCAATAGACTATGGGTTTCGAGTAATAGGGAAATGATTTTGAGTCATAGATAGAAGATATTGAATATTAGGAAAACAATGTTGAGCATGTAGAACATGAACCTAAACTTGAACATGAGAAAGATAATGATCTTGAAATTATTTTTCAAGATGAACCAATTCAAGAATAAAGAAGAAAATAACATATACTAGAAAAATATGTGAGAAGACATCATAGTTCTAAGAAAACAATTGGAGCTAAAGAAACTGGTGTTATGACAAGAAAAAGACTAAGAAGTGATACAAACTTACTATGCAAGTTTGAGCCTAAATATATAAAATATGCTTGGAGAATGAGGAGTGGATACAAGAAATGAATGAATAAATTAAGAATATTGTAAAGAGAAAAACATGGACATTGGTACATAGACCTAAAGACAAAAATTTAACTAGAACATAGTGGCTATTTAGGAAGAAGACGAATGAAAATGAAGAAGTCACAAGGAATAAGGATAGATTGGTATGCAAAGGATATGCACAAGAAGAAGGTTTTGATTATGGGAAAATATTTTCCCCTATGGTTTGACTAGGAGTTAAAAAAAATTCTTGCATATTCTCCTTATAAAGTATTTAAGGTATATCAAATGCATGTCAAATCTGCATTTCTTAATTAGATACTTCAAGAAGAACTATACATAGAATATCCTTAAGGATTTATGGATAGCAAGAGAAATATGGTGTGTATTCTGCAAAAACATTTATATGGTTTGACACAAGCCCTTAGATCATGGTATGAAAGAATTCATAACTATTTGGTGAATATTGGATTTACAGGAACTAATGATAAAAACAATCTACACTTGAAGACTGACATGAAGAATGAGGTATTTCTATTTGAAAATTTTGTTAATGATATCATATTTAGAGGCAAGGAAGCATTATGAAAATCATTTACCAATGAAATGAAAAAGGAATTTTAAATCTCAATGTTTGGTGAGATCAAATTATTTTTTCATCTACAAGTATATCAAATAAAGCAAGGTGTCTTCATTACTTAATCCAAATAGATTAAGGAGGTACTAAGAAATTTTGGAATGGATTATTGAAGACCAATTAGGAAACCTATGGCCACTTTCCACAAACTATCTAAGAATGAAGATTCTACTGATATGAACTAGACATTATAAAAATCAATGATTGAAAAATTGCAATATGTTGTTGATAAAAGACTTGATATCACATTAGTAGTTGGGATAGTTGCAAGGTTTTCTAAAAGTCCTAAGGAAAAATAGATGATGATGGTGAAAATAATATTAAGATATCTAAAAGGAAAACATTACTATATATTTTATTAAAATAAGAATGATATATTTGAACTGAATATATTCACTAATTCTAATTGGATAGGAAATATTTATGACTAAAAAAAGACAAGTGGAGGTGAATTATTTCTAGGAGATAGACTAATTTTATGGACAAGTAAGAAGAAGAACTACATTTCCTAATAAATAGTTGAAGTTGAATATGTGGTATTAGTAGTGGGTTGTTCAAGTATCACATCAATCTAGCAATTGTTTAAAAGCATGAAGGAAGAGATCACATATCAAGTGGTTATCTATTGTGATAACACTAGTGATATTAAAATCTCAAATAATCATGAAATACACACAATTATGAAGCTTATTTCTATCAGGTATCATTACTTGAGAGAGCTAGTTGAAGACAAGGAAGTGAAATTGAAGTATGTGAACACAAAAGAGAAAATAGTTGACATATTCACTAAAGCTTTACCTAAATATGCTCATGAATATCTTAGAAGTAAACTAGGGATGATTCCCATATACAAATCTACTTAAGAAAAGATGGTGCTATGCATTAAATGTTTTGATCACACTATCTTATAGATTGATGAATAAAAATCTACTTTAGGAGTTTAATATGGTAGTAGTAAGGAAGAAGACAAAAATGATAGATCATGTTGGAAACTATAATTGGAACAATTATTATTCTTTCATTGATGTCAAGTCCACTAATGAGACATGTTTCTTTTTGATCTAAATTTCACATCTATTTTGATTGGTGAAGACGATTTGAGGAGTCACTCATACCATTAGAACCTAGAGGACAGCTTGAGTTATGAAAAGGAAGTTGCAATGGACATTTCATTAGTTAAACTTTGATAAGACAAAGTGATTATTTATATCATGATAATTTTCAATTATTTATAGTACAAGTCAATATATATCACTTATGTAAATCTCAACCAAGAAATAGTGAGAGACTAAGGAATGTCGAGTGATGTTGGTGTCAACCAAGCCATAGTAAGAGCTGAGAAAATTTAGTGTTGGTTGAGCATTAGCATTGATTGAGCAAGCTAGTTGATGTCAAGCCAAGAGTTTTATGGTGGTTGAGTGATTAAGTGATGATTGAGGGAAAGAATTTTGTAATTATTGAGTAGTAGTATTTTGAATTCATTTGAGGAATCATGATTTATATTCAACTTAGTTGATTTCTGGGGATATAACAATTGTGTTGAAGACAAGATTGATGAGTTTGATCTTTCAATCCAATCTAAGGATTAGGTATGATATCTAAGATTTAATTTGATGGATGAGAAGTTTCTAGAAAAGAAAAACAAGGATAAATACAATGAACCTAATGGGTATGTGTAGGATCATGGTGTACCAAAAAGTGGTGATCTAAAAAATTTGTTGTTTTGAAATATCTCAAACCATATCAAATTCTATTCTAACTTTTCTCCCACCCACCTTGATACTAAATGAAAAGAATTAATATCTTTATAAGGTATACTATATCTTTTGATACCAAACCTATATGGTCAACTTTAAAAACATTCTAAAATGCGCTTTTCGCCTATTTTTATGTGATTTTTACTTCAAAAATGTAGCTAATGATTTTTGTTTACCAAAATTTGATGAAATGAAAAGGTTTTCATAAGAATGTTCTTATCTTTCCATTGTAAGGTTTGTCAAATTATGAGTTTAGTAAGTAATTATTACTTATTTTCTAATGGAGTTACATATAAAGTGTTGATTGACACACTGCTTGAAAATCAACTATAACTTTCAAATGGTAGAACATTTTTTAAATCCAAAAGATGCATCAAATTCTATGTTTCTTCTACTATAAGAAAAATAAAAATGAAAAATTGAATTTTGTAGAGTTTTGAATTAGTTAAGGTGGTCAGACATGAGAGTTTTTTTATTTCAAAAATAATAAAGTCAAAAATTAATTATTTATTATTTATTTAGAATAAAAATACTCAAAAATATGTGTCACATCCAAGCATGAGTCTACTACTTATATTTGGAATATTATTAAAAAATATTATCATTTGATTTTGATTAACGTGGTCAAACATACATCTACTTCTTTTTTTTGTTCTAAATTTTTGTAATATTTCATTAAAATTCAAAATTTTGACCAATCAATTTTTTTATTTTTTTGAGATATGTCCTAATAGTTTAGAAACTAGATACAATTTTCTAAAAATTATTTTGTCTCAAATTTTTGATATAAAGTTAATAACAATTAGAAAATTGCATGTCAAGTTGACATAACCCCGATTTTCTATTTTTTTATCGCCAGTTAAGAGCATAGTTTGGTTGACCATGATCCTACACATACCTTGATGAAATAGATTGTGAACCCTAAGATCTATGATGATCATGGAAATTGGAAAAGAAAGAATTATATATTTAAGGAGGCATAGAATCAATAAGAAAGTTAGAGAGTGTGTGAGGAAAGGAAAATAAGTGCTTGCACAAATGTTTCTTAAGTTGATAAGTTAATCTAAGAAGAAGGATTTAGTTTTTTGGAAGGAGAAGATTAACTTCTTGAAGGTTTACCAAGAGAGTTAAGAGATAGAGATGACAACGGGGGACTTATTAATGTATCAACACATGAGCCAAATAGAGTGAGTTGAAAATCATATAGATCCAAACCCTATTATTTTCTTTCTAATCATTATGAACTCTTCGAAATGAAATCCTTTTAATCAAAGGTTGACCTAACAATTATTAAAGGACCTAATAGTTTTTGTAAATTCTTTAGCAAGATGACATAACAAATAGAATGATCAAAGCCCTCTAAAAATGCCAATTCTAATAGGGTGCTCAAATCCTCTAACCATGTCACATTTAATAGTGTGCATTGTAACCTTTAATAAGGTTGGCTCATAACATAGTTCACTTCAAAAGAGTGAAAAATTCATAACATGTTGCCAGTGGTTTTTTCCAAAATGGGTTTTCACATAAAATCCTAGTGGCAAACTTATGTTGAATGTTTTTTGATGTTTTGAATTTACATGTTTATATCCAACAAAGTCTATTATAATAGGATAGTGAAGTAATTAAGACTTTGTGTATCAGTATTTAGTATTGACTCAGCTACAATGGGATAAGAAGAACAATGAGTATTTAATGTTTGATTATTCAAATGGTACTTATGGACCTTGAGTAACTTATTCACCCAACTCTCTCAATTATTATAAATATTCTAACAATTGGTATTAGAGAATCAATTCTTACACAAAAAATTTTGAAGGTACTTATGGATAAATATCATGATTCACAAAAAGGAGGTACCAAATCTAAACATGGAGAACTTTCCTTTAAGGAAAACTTTGATGAGGTTTCGTATATATCTAGTATTAGTGATGCCACTATAAAATTTATAGATTTTGAGTAATTGAAAATAAAAAAATACTCCTCTAACCATTGAACAACTAAAACAAAAGAGAGAACACAATCAATTGATGTTGGAGATTTCTTGAGCCCTAAGCTATGTCAACATTTTTGATACAAAAGAATGTGATAGTGAAAATAATGTTGGAAATGATTGAAAAGATAATGAATGAAGAATGATGGAACTATTACAGAAGGTTTTCAATCATTTTTTTATCATTGATGTCAAGCTTTCTACTTGCAAGAATGACAATTGCTTAAATGATCCAAATACTATCAATTGGTTGATTGACAAGGAGGAGGCAATCGATAAGATGTAACTAGAGCACCTAGAGAAAGGTTGAAGTTATGATGTTGTAATGAAGTATAAGGATCAGCTAAGCCATTGATGAAATAGTATATTGATGACATACTATAAGACACAGGGAATGGATACACTAAGACACATCAAAGATGTAAAGTTTAACTAAGTCATTTGTAGAACCTAACTAACTGAGTGCCGAGCAAGCTAGTTAAAGTTGAGAAAGTTCAACTTTAGAGTGTGCTGAGCAATCCTTTAGGTGCTGAGTAACATAGAAGGTCTCGAGCAATTCTTTAGTTGCCAAGTAACAAAAGAGATGCCAAGCATTAGTAAATGTAGTAGAAGCTAAGTAACACAAAAGGTGTCGAGCATCAATAGATGTAATAGAAGTTGAGTAACATAGAAGGTGTCGAACATCAGTAAACCAATGATGCCAAGTTGTTGCATTATTGATGAAACAAAAGGATTCACCAAATCAGTAATGATAAGTTTGTTACATTGAATTTTGTGAATTAGTTGGATGATAAGGATGATGAGTAGATGTCACAGAATTTCATGTAAACCATGCAAACCAAATTTGAGTGAATTTTGATAGACTTATCATGAAGTTTCTAGAAGAAACAATTTGGAGGGAAAACAATATCATTCTCTTAGATCAAATCAAATTGATGAGTAGGAAGATTTGAGTGAGAAATGAAGAAAATAACTTCTTTATAAGGAGTTATAGGTTAGAGATCAAGTGAGAGGGAGTTGGTCATAAGTGTGGTCTTGTGAAGAAGCCAAAGTAAGGCTAGTGTGAAGTGTCAAGAAGAGGACACAATGAGGAGTAAGCATAGAGCATCAAGACTCTGAGTTGATCAAGTGACCATAGAGTGCATTGGCATAATGAGTGGAAGAACTCAAGGAGACAGATCTTGAAGGGTGGACAAGCTGTCAGCACTACAAGGAAGAAAAGCCAAGCAAAGAAAAGAATTGAAGAGTGATCTAGAATCTACAAGGTTAGAGTTGCAATCTTTATGAAGTCAAAACCTTTCTAATACTTTCTTACCATTGTATTAGATATTGAAATCCTACATTGCTAGGTTAGCTTAAAAACTAGGTCAATAAACTTAAGGAAAAGGATAGAAGATCCCTAGGAGAAGGATAAGAGATCCTTAGGAGAAGGATAGGAGATCCTTAGAGAGGGATAAAAGATTATTTTGAGAAGGTGACTGTAAATCCTGTGGACTTGGGTGGGCATAATAGCTCTATGTAAATCCTGTAATAGGGTGGCATTCTAGGTTGAATTTTCTTAAGTCCTCTAATAGGGTACACTCCTAACTAGGTGTAGAAATCCTTTAACAAGGTCACATCTGATAGAGTGTAAAACCTTTAATAGGGCAGGTCTTTAATAGGGCAAACTATCAAAAGTGGTTGAAATCTATTGCATAGTAATTTTGTGGGTATCATCCGCACCCCAGTTTTACCTTCTTATTCTTGGAGGGTTTCTGGGTCACCAAAATTTCAAGTGTTATGTGGTGATGCATGTTTACTTTTCATGATTGTTTAATATTTAATTGCATGCATGATAACTTCAATTATATGCTATTAAGGATTTGACAAGAAAAGTAAAAAGGCTAGTACTTCTGATTCACCCATGTTTTATTAAAAAAATTGTATTGGACATTATTGCACCTTGAATAACTAATTCACAACCCCCCCCCCCCCCCCCCTTAAAGTTATTCTAAAAGAATTCTAATAATTGGTATCAAAGCCCATTGCTCATTTGTTTCAAGGTACTAGCAACAAGAAGATCAAGATGTCAAAGAAAAAAGTTCCCAAGCTAAACAAAGACAACTTTGTTGCATGGAAAGTCTGATTAAGTTGCACCTTGGATCAATAGGTGACTATGCATTGACCTCAATCACTATTGATCATGTAGAGCCTGCAGGACCCCTCAATGTAGAAGACATGAATAAGAAGAAGGAGCACAATCAAGCAATGTTAGAGATTGCTTCAGCTCTAAGCTATGCTGAGTATGATAATATCAAAGAATGTGATACTTCACATCAAATTTGGAAAACAGTATCAAACATCTATGGAGGAGATGATAATGTCAAGAGAGCCAAAAGAGAGAGCCTAAGAGAAAAGTTTAATGACATGAAAATAGAAGAAGGAGAGAATGTTGCTCAATATGGTGCAAGAATGAAAGAAGTAGTAAGGGCCATAAGAAGCCTAGAAGGATAGTTAATAGAAGAAAAAATATGTAGCAAATACTTGAGAAATTTTCTTCCTATCTATGTTATAAGAGTATCAGCCATCCAAGAGCTAAGGTGTGTATCAGGCAACACATTGTCATTTGAAGGAATAATTGGAAGACTCATTGCCTTTGAGCTATCCAACTTTGACAACTACAAGCCAGAAAACTTTGAATCTTCATTCAAAGCCAAGATGGAAATAAAAGACAACGAGAAGGTGCAAACAAAGAAAAAGAGTGGAAAAGGAAAGTATGTATCTAGTGACAGCAACACTGATGAAGATGATGTAGACCAATTGGAGGCATTACTAGCAAGAAGATTTCATAGAGGAAGAGGCAAATTCAAATGTAAGCTACCAATCATATTTATCAAGTGTAATGAAGTTGGTCACATAGTAGCCAAATGCACACAAAAGAAAAATTACAAGGATGGAGGCAACCTCAAGAACAAGAAAGAGGACAGTAAGGACTATAGAGGTAAAGGCAAAAGATGATATATTGTTGAAGAAGATTCTGATGAGAATGATGATAAAGTAGTCTATGTGGCTATGAAAGATGAATCAGATGAAGAAGAAGCAACTACCCTGATAACCTGCATGAACAAGAATAATAAATGGATCACAGATAGTGGATGCTCTCATCACATGACTAGAGATAAAAGTAAGTTCATTACCTTTATTCAATATGAAGGATATAGTGTTAGATTTGGTAACAATGCACCATGTAAGATCAAAGTGAAAGGTAGTATCAAGCTTATTGAAAAGATATCATGTGATAATGCATACTATGTTGAAGGCCCAAATTATAACTTGTTAAGTGTCTCACAGTTAGGAAACATAGGATGTAAGGTTAAATTTGAAAATGGAGTTGCCAAGATCTATGATTCACAAGGAAGTCTAATAGGAAAAGGTGACTAGACTAGGAGTAATTTTTTCTACCTAGACATGGAAGATGCTTCTGTCTCATTGTTCAAACTGATGATGTATAGTTATGGCACAAGAGGCTATGTCATGTAAATTTTAACAACCTAATAAGCATCAACAAAATGAAGAAAGTCAAAGGTCTACCAAAGTTGAAGAAGCCTGATAACACCATGTGCAAACAATGCCAACTAGGGAAGATGACCAAGTCAAATTTAAAAAGAAAGGCTTATACTTCTAATGAAGTATTAGAGCTAGTTCATACTAACTTGTGTGGTCCTATTGAAGTGAAAAGCTAAAAAGGTGATAGATACATAATGCTATTTTTGGATGACTATTCAAGGATGATGATAGTCATGTTTCTGAAACAAAAATTAGATGTGTTCCAAATTTTTAAATGGTACTTGGCCATAGTTGAGAAAGAGACTAGGAAGAGCCAAAAATGTCTCAGATCTGATAGAGGAGGTGAATTCACATCAAGAGAATTTGAAGAATTTTGCAATGAAAGAGGGATCAAAATGTAGAAATGAGCACCTAGGGCTCCACCTCAGAATGGTATAGTAGAAGGGAGGAATAGATCAGTTATTAACTATGCCAAAACCTTAATGATGGAGAAAAATGTTGCACTCAAGTACTGGAGAGAAGCTATAAGTACTGCAGTCTACACACTCAACAGAGTTCAAGTCAAGAAAGGTACAAATGAAACACCTTTTGAATTATGGTATGGCATTCTCCTAATGTAAAATATATATATATATATATATATATATATATATAGTCTAGAAATGAAAAGTTTGATGCAAAGAGTGAGGAAGGCACATTTCTTGGTTATTCTGCTAGAAGCAAAGCTTATAAGTGCTTGAATGTTAATACTAAAAAAGTAGTAGAGAGCACAAATGTAAAATTTGATGAGCTTGCAGAAGTTCAAAGTGTTGAGAAAACTGAGAAAGAAGAAGAATACAAGACTTTTGTATACTTTTATGAAGGTATATCTAATAATGGTGAAGTTATAACTTAGAATGACAATCAACAATAAAATCCTATATCTGTTGAGTTACAGATAGTGAATGTCCAGTAGTAGACACATTCAGAAACTGAGTTGCAAAATATAGAGAATGTTCATTCAGACTCTGAGAACTATAAACATGAAGGAAATGAAGAAATATCTGATGAAAATGAAGATTCAGATTCTAGAAGAGACAACATGCAAACAAGGAAAGAACTAGTATTGGCAAAGTATGTAAGAAGACATCATCCTGTAGATCAAATTATTGGAAACAAAGAGGTAGGACCAATGACAAGGAATAGACTCAGAAGTGAGACATGTTTTCTTAGCAAAACAAAACAAAAAATAGTAAGTGAAGCCATAAAAGATGATGACTGGTACAATGCTATGAAAGAAGAAATAGAACAAATTGAAAAGAACAAGATGTGGACCTTAGTCTCAAGACAAGCTGACAAGAATGTAATTGGAACCAAGTGGGTGTTTATAAACAAGCTAGATGAGAATACTTATGAAATTTTAGTTAAAGCATGCAAACCAATTTTGAGTGAATATTGATGGACTTATCATGAAGTTTCTAGAAGAAACAATTTGGAGGTAAAACAATATCATTCTCTCAAATCAAATCAAATTGATGAGTGGGAAAATTTGAGCGAGAAATGAAGAACAAAACTACTTTATAAGGAGTTACGAGTTAGAGATCAAGTGAGAGGGAGTTGGTCATAAGTGTGGTTCTACAAAGAAGCCAAGTGAAGGCTAGTGTCAAGTGTCAAGAAGATGACACAATGAGGAGTAAGCATAGAGCATCAAGACTCTGACTTGATCAAGTGATCATAGAGTGCATTGGAATAACAAGTGGAAGAACTCAAGGAGATAGATCTTGAAGGGTGCACAAGCTGTCATCACTGCAAGAAAGAAAAGTCAAGCAAAGAAAAGAACTGAAGAGTGATCTAAAATTTGAAAGGTTAGAGTTGCAATCTTTATCAGGTCAAAACCTTCTAATACTTTCTTACCATTGTATTAGATATTGAAATCCTACATTTCTAGGTTAGCTTAATAGCTAGGTGGATAAACCTTAGGAAAAGGATAGAAGATCCCCAGGAGAAGGATAAGAGATCCTTAGGAGAAGGATAGGAGATCCTTAGAGAGGGATAAAAGATTCTTTTGAGAAGGTGACTGTAAATCCCATGGACTTGGGTGGGCCTAATAGCTCTATGTAAATCCTTTAACAGGGTGACATTCTAAGTTGAATGTTCTTAAGTCCTCTAACAGGGCACACTCCTAATAGGGTGTAGAAATCCTTTAACAAAGTCACATTTGAAGTGTGTAAATCCTTTAACAGGGTAGGCCTTTAATAGGGAAAACCATCAAAAGTGGTTGAAATCCATTGCATAGTAATTTTGTGGGTCTCATCCCCAACCTAGTTTTACCTTCTTATTCCTGGAGGGTTTCTAGGTCACCAAAATCTCAAGTGTTATGTGGTGATGCATGTTTACTTTTCATGATTCTTTAATGTTTAATTACATGCATGATAATTTAAATTATATGCTATTAAGGATTTGACAAGAAAAGTAAAAAGGCTACTACTTCTGATTCACCTTTGTTTATTAAAAAAATTGTATTGGACATTATTGGACCTTGAATAACTGATTCCCCCCCCCCCCCGCACTTAGTTAGTCTAGAATAATTCTAACAAATAAGATGTGGGACAAACTAAAGACCATACATGGAGGAGATGATAATTTCTTGAGAGCCAAATCAGAGATCGTAAGAGGAAAATTTCATGGAATGAGAATGATGGAAGTTGAGAATATAGTAAAATACCACATAACAGTTCAAGATTTAATCAATTCTATTCAAGGTGAAAATGGATAAATCAAAGATGAAATAGTGATAAGAAAGGTATTGAGGACTCTACTCCCTATATATGATATTAAAGTTTCTATAATACAAGATTTGATGTGCACTCTAGGTAACACTTTAACCTTAGAAGGTGTAATTGGTAGACTTACTAATTTTGAGATGTTTCACTTTGATAACTAAAAACTTTCTACTATTCAATCTTCTTTGAAGTCACAATTGATTCTTAGTGAGAGAAAATGAAAACATGTGAAGAGTGACTATGATAGTTCTAATTATGAGCTTGATGAAATTGAAGCACTTATTGCAAATAGATTTTGAAGAGGCAGAGGTAAATACATATGTAAATGACCTATTAGTTGCTTTTGATGCAAAAAAATTATTCATATTGCTACTACATGTCCTACTAGATAAAAAAAGGATGAAAGAAAGGAAGGAGAGTACAAAGGAAGAAGAGATGACCAATATTACAAGAAGAACAAGGATGACAAAGGTAAGAAAATTGTATTGTATTGTTGAAGAAGAAACTAACACTAAATCTAAAAGTAATGATTGTGAAGTTGTATACATTGCTATGATAGAAGATTTTGATGTTAACAAAAATGATATATGGATAATTGATAGTGGTATTCCATGTGTTGTGAAAGATAAAGGTACAATTCAATTGACTAATAAAATCAAGTGTTATGACAAGAAAATGACTCAAAGATGATACAATCTTACTTTATGAATTTGATCCCAAATTAGTGAAGGATGCTCTAGACAATGAAGATTGGATTCATGAAATTAACAAAGAAATTGAAATGATTGAGAAGAATAATACTTGGACCATAGTACCAAGACCAAAGGCTAACAATTTTATTGGAAAAAAATGTTTTTTTAGGAATAAGATGAATGAAAATGGTGAAGTAACAACAAAACAAGGAAAGATTGATATGCAAAGGATATGCTCAAGGAGTTGACTGTAGAGAAACTTTGTCTCTTGTGGAAAGACTTGAAGGAGTTTTAAGGGAACTTGTAAAAAAAAATATGATTGCTTCTGCATAATTTGTAATAGATTTAAAATAAATATGTAATTGAAATCCACATGCAAGAGAATAGACAACGTAGCCAAAAAAATTGTGACACAAGACGTACCCTAGGAAACCCTCATTGAGGGAAGAAAACTACCCTCCAAAAGCATCCATCTTCATGTATTATTTAATGAAAAGACCATTGCAATAGAACTAGAGAAGTCTTCAAACACTATATCAATTACCAATAAATCCATGTGGACAAGCATGAATCCACACATCCCATGCCATGCTTCCAACCTTCACAAATGCTCCCTTGGCTAACCTATCATGCCTTGTCCCACTTGAATCCTTTTTTTTTTCCCTTCTATCTCTTCTCTCTACAACTACCCTTGTGGCTACTTATATAGTAGCAAGTCCTAAAAAACCACCAAGTGTTATAACATAAACAATGTGCTAAAACCATGTGCTACCTAACCCATTGATCCCACACTTAATATTGGAAATTTAAATTTTTTTAGCCAATATTAAATAATTACAAGAAACATTATCACAATGTTACAATACAAATCATCAAGTACATCCCATGAGAATATTTACATGTTGGATGTCCATCTAGGTGCAACATTACATAATAAAATAAAATAATCCTTTATGACAATATTATACAATGTGTGCAACACTCATTATCTCAACAATCTCCCACTTGTTGTATACATTGCATAGGGTCAATCTATAGACACATAAATGAACAAGGTAACAATCCCTTATAGAAAATCCACCATCATGGATCAATGTACACAAAGTGCTCCATCTTAATACTTACAAAAAAATAAAAGTGTCTAGCATCTCAATCATGAATAATATCACCTCCTATTATGCCACTAGCACCAAACATACATTAAAGCCATCCAAAGAGAAAGCAACCTGACCTTTCACATTAGAAGATCATAAAATCTTGTATCAACTGAAATACCAAGGAAAAAGACCTGATCCAAAGGTAATCACATGTATCCATAGTTGTCAAAATATCAATAGCTGAAATAACATGCATAACAAGTGCCAAACCCATTCAACTATCTATACCTCCAAATGTATACAAAGTGAATCTCACATCATCAACATATCCAATCTATAACCTCCAATCACAAGCTTCAAGAGATATACCTATCACATATATCCCAAGAAGCTCCCACTACAAAAGATAATGTTAAATCTATAACCAATCCACTCACAAAATCTCAAAGAAGTAAATCCATGGAGTCTCAATAACATCCACAACATGTAGACCAATAACTTGCATGAAAAACTCTCATAAAAAATCTCCAACAATCTCCCAAGCTCTCCACAACCAATAAAGATGTAAGGCCCACACTTGTACCCTATTATATATCTTGATGAAATAAATGGGAATAGGAGTTAATGAAGTTATACTTAACATTTTTGTTACTAACAATGATTTATGAGATCCTATTAGAGACTAGTGTAGATTTTGATTATTATAAGGTTGATACCCTATCAAATAACATTAGGTCGATAAGATAGGATCACATGAAAAAGAAACTCAACATGTTCAAGCGAAGAACCTAGTCACAAGATTCATGGTATGATTTACTAGTCGATTAGGGGAGATGAATCAACATTCACTCTCGTAAGAAATAACAATGAGTATAGATCAAATGATAACAAAACATAATGGTTTCACTTGAAGATTTGGTTTTTAAAATATGATGACATAAATTGGAAACATTCAATGGAATGGGAAATTAACCTTAGGGGCACACACACCTCATAATGAGATAAAAGGACATTTTTAGAAATTTTACTTTGGTCAATTGATTTGAAGGGATACTAGTAACAAGTCTATAGAATAGTGATTTTCACTTATATACTAAGGTCCATTTTACATGTTCTAATGATTTAATTGATATGACATCAGTGTTTCATTGTTATGATAGACAAGGATTGTGATGGTATTTAGAATGCTAATTTTGATTAAGGGTATACATGTCTTGGTATTTCAATGTTTTGAATATTTTATGGGAAAAATTAAATGGAAGATAATTGAAATATGTTAATGCAATTAAGTGATATTGGATTATTCTGCACTTATCTACCTATATTTCTATATTATTCCATTGAACTATTGACATTAAGTTGAGTGTGCAGGAAAGTTGAACCATGGAGATTATTGGGGGAAACAAGGTTCAACTTATGTGAACATGGTAAAGCCAAGGTGAATCTTTGGAAGATTCAAAGCCTCATTGTAATGTGTTTATTTCATAATGTGATTGTGCATGGGTGTTATAAGTTTAAGATCATGATTAATTAGTGACATTTCTTCATGATGTGCAAGTATTTGATGTTTGTGTGTGTGTCATTTGACACTGGTGTTTTTTATGTGTAAATGAAATGTCATATAGGATTTTGGGCATGAAGTCACTTAACCTAAACTTAATCCCATTATGAAATTAAGTTGACCCAACTTGGAGATTGTTAGGATGAGTCACCTTCATGATGGAATTTAAATTAAATTTGATAAGAACTTTAGAGGCCCTAAAAGTGGTCCCTAGGTGTCATTTTGGTAAAAATAAGTTACCCACATGGTAGTAGTATAGGTTGGGGGTCTAAATATAACCATAAGTTGGCCTAGGGGACTTAGGAGACCCTCTAAACTAGTCATTTTCAAGCCAATTCGAAAATCAAAGTCTCACATGACTTTTATTGTCATCTCTTCACTTGGGTAAGTTCTTATTGGTAGAAAGGTACAAGGGTGTAAGAGGGGTAGGTGGGGATGGAAGTGGAAGTCCTTTTAGGGAGCTTGTGCCAAACTTAGTTGTTGTTCACCCACTCTCTAACTATAGAGACAATTAGGGTTTGAAGGAGGAAACTGGGAAGAAAAGAAGGGAAGCTCTCCATCACCATTTTACATAGCCCTAGCTTGGAAAGAGGTTAGTGATTCATGCCATGTTTTCTCTCATCTCATGAAATTTGAAAGAAGGAATTCAGAAGAATGTTCTTGTAATATGTATGTGTTGCATTTGGTATGTAGTAGTTGTTGTGGATGTAATTGAGCATGTTCAATTTACTTGCATATGATTTTTTTTTCTTTATCTTGTTGTGGTGGATTGTATGTTATGTTGGGTGTGAAGGCTTCACTCACCCTTGGGAGGGAAGAGAAGCCTTGGGGTGAAGGGGTTAGTTGGGCTTTTCATTGGAGTCAAGAAATCCTTCTCTTGGAGAGGGGATAGTTTTCATGGAGTTTGGGCTTCATTGAAGCCACATGCTTTTCTATTGTTTTATGGTAGGTATAAGTGAGAATATATGAAGAGGAGTAAGTATTGGTAGCCTTGTTGAGGCATGTGTTATCGGTAGCCTCTATTGTTCTATGGGAGGTATAAGTGAGGATATGTGAAGAGGGGTAAGTGTTGATAGCCTCGTTGAGGCATGTGGTACTAATAGCCTTGTTGTGGTAGGTTTCTTGGAAGCATTATTGAAATATTACAATTGCAAGATTTATTGTTTCACAAGGATATGGCATTCTCCTCATTGAAGAGCCCACCTTCACCCAATGTTTATGATTCCATCTATGAATCATTGTGCAAGCCTTGGTTGGGGATTGTAAATGTGTTGATAACTATTGTATTCATGTTGGTTCTTGCTATTGTGATGTTTTTTGAATATATTTTGGTTGAGCCTTGTTTCCCCTAGCATGGAGGTGGCCTCCTGGAGGCCCAGGTTGGGAGGTGAGCTCTCCATTGTTCTATCATTTTGATCTTTATAGGTTTTTGATACATTTGGGTATTTGAATGTCATGAAGATTTCATTTCATTAGAGGAGGAAATACTATTTTAGTTAGTTCGATAATGGAGCAAACAAACTCCATCTTGTTATGAGTTTTTATTATGTTGTGTAAGATTATTGTGTTGTTCTTATTAAGTCATCAATAGAGGGATTGTGAAAACATCTTTGTGTATTATAGGCTCTATCCATTGTGTAATTCTTTTATGGAGATTCCACCACCTTTGAGTATTTTGAGAGTTATTGTAGGCAGTATGCAATGGTGTTGAAAGACAAGATATCCTATTTTTTTAAAAGTTTCTTGCTATCTCTTCATAGTTATGTAGATTGCCAAATGGAATTAATGATATGGTAGAATTTGCGAATGAAGAAAGACTACCTTCATTGAACTTTATTATTATTTCAACTTTCTTGTATAATGGATGTATGATTATACTCAAATGGGAACAAGTATAGGAAATGAATGTGGAATTAAGTTATTGTTTGGTTGAATAACAATCCTATAATAAGATATAGTAATGAAATAGAATTTAAGTGCTTGATATTTATTGTGCAATTAGCTTTCACTGAGTTCTAACATCTACACTTGTGATGTTATGGATGAATTTTATTTTACAGTTGATCGTAAATAGAATAGCCTATCAAACTAACACTAGTTGTTTGCCTAATGTAAGTATATACATAGTCAAATATACACACTTGGATGGACATGATAAGGGAAAGATAACATATTAATCATGAAATACAATACTAGTTCGATAGAAAGGTAGTAGATAATAGTTATAACTCAACAAAATAAAAATTTCAGCCTATAGGTGCATATTTAACATTTTGGAAAATGTATGGAACACAAAAAATAAAATAAAATTAAACACAATCTAATTTAATAATCAGCCCACAATAAATTACTATTATCTTAAAAGAAGACATGGAAATCAAATTGGGCATCCATCACCTCAATGGTGAGGAGCCAGCAATAAATTGTCATTGGTAGTGGGAAATGGACCCCACACATCTTAAGGCACCTGCCCTCATGGAACTTCCTTGACTTGACACATGAGAAGGGAAATGAATGCTGACAAGATTTCAGCAAGTCTTTTCTTTGGTGCACCTTCCCAAATCAGATGTAGGCACCACCTTTCCTTGGTGAAAAAGTAAGTCTATTTTATATGTTTTAACAAGCTGTGTATTTCAAATTTCCTTTAATTTTGACATGGGGCAGATTTCTCAATCCTTGGCGCCCAACTTGGGAACATAAAAAGCTGCCAAACTTGATGACATCGACTTGGGAAGGGTTCTTAATTCTAAGGGAAGATGGGAGTAGGTGTCTAGGTGCAATCCTTGCTAAAAAAGAAGATTTCAAAACAAATAAATTAAACATGCAAAGTAGAGAAGTCAACATCTTAGTAAATGGCATATCAGGAACCTTCCAAGGCTAACTACTCCTTTCCCTTTTGATCAACTTGGAGCCCATAAGTGGAGTATGAAAAAGAAATGCTAGCTTTGTGAGACCATCTTGGGGCTGGTGAAATTTTCCTAGGAGAAGAGAAGGATGTGGGGTGGCATTGGATATGACTTGGTCATATTAAGATATTGCAATAGTATTAGCATAGTTCAGATTTTTTTTTATAACTAAGAACATGTCTCATGTTGATTAGGTTTAGTGCTTTGGGATAGGTGAATGTAGGGTACTAGGGTGGATTTAGATGTGATAGATGTTTGGATTAATTAAATATAGATATTAGTATACATATGTTTATATGCTTCTATTTAAGATTTTATGCAAGGCAAAAAGGACATATATATTATCAATTGTTAGTACTACAAGATTAAAAATAAAATAATAAATGTATATATATAATAATTTAATAAATAAGAGATGTTGTTAATATATAAATGTTTCATGGCTAATAGAACATGGATTAAATTTGCAAATGGATGTAGAAAAAGTTAGATGACTTATGTAGACTTAGTATAGTAATCTAGGAAGGTTACTACATACAATAATGATTATCGTTTAAAAGATTTTAAAATTTAGAAAAGAAACACACGCGCGCGTGCACACACACACATGATAATAATAATAGTGATTCATTATTGAAAATTTTCATAAATGTGAATTTATATTATGTAGTGCATAGGACAGGCACATCAAATTTTATAGGTTAAAGAATTACATTAACACGTATATGAAATTAAGCTTTTTAAATAACCAATTTATTAATAATAATGACCAATACATAAATAAATAAATAATTGAAAGATAGATAAATTTAAATAAATATGTATATATATGTATATTATGAAGAATTTAGTTAAATGACCCATCAGAGTGGATAAGGATGGAATGAAGACACAATTCAATAAATGTAAAGTTAATCAAGTAAAATCTTCTAGGTAGGGAAATAGCTAGTAGATGCATTACATAGTAGGAAATCAAAGTATAATTGTTAGTAATCATGCTAGCAAGTATTAATAGTTTAGGAAAGATGAATATTTAAAATTTGAGGTTGTTATGAACTAAGGATTAGTACAAGTTATATCTTTAATAATATGAAGTAAGGGTGGTGGATTAGTAAGGGTTGAGAAGGATACGATAAGAAGTGAATAGATGGATATTGTGAAGTAATCTTATGAATTAGCATTATATTGTATAATTAAATTGATTGAAAGGTTGTTAATATTAATATTTCTAGAAGTAAAGATAGTTAGGATAAAGTAGATTATGATACGTGTATAAAGTCTATATTGAGTGGACCTTAGTCATTACTATCCAGGAAACTTACTCAAGATCCTTGTATTGATACATGAATGTCATCTAAAATAAATGTGAACATATCTAGGGGGGTCATAGTTGCACGTGTACAGTTAGAAATTACATTGATAGAACACTCGATAGTTGCACACTTAGTCATGATAGTTAGACTCATAGGAAAACCATAACATAATGCCTATATAAATTCCTTAATTGAATTTCATTCTTATTGGAAAATTTCTGTTGTGTATTTAAATGATGTTAAAAATAATTTAAAAAATAAAAAATAAAAATAAAAATAGTTGTGTAATCACCCTATAAGTTTTGGGCATGACAAAAGAAAAGAGATAAAAGAAAAACCACATCATCTCTCACATGAGATACATGAGCACAAAAAAATGATCACAATGTCTAACCAATCTCAAATCCAATGCATGAAAAATCAAACATCTAGGAATATAACCAAGAACAAAGAGAAAATATGCAAATCATAATCTCTATCATTTCCTTCTACACACACCTCTAGATGTAAAATGTGCAAGTATGATCTCCTCCATAAAACCTCAACTAAGAAGCCACAACAATGCTCAAATTATACCATATAAATAATTATGGATGTAAGCCACTCATAAGAAGATCAGACTCATAAACAATTTCTAAACCAAGGAATAACCATTCCTAATCCAAGCAATATGCCTAATATAAAATCATCTCCCAAACTTAACCATCATAAAAACATATGCACATGAAAATAACCAATGCTAACCATATCTCAAATGAACTATCCAAAACTAACTCATGTACCATAGCTCAAGATCCATATCTTTGAAGAAGAAGCATAAACATTGATGCAGGAGCATCCAGAGGTATAAGGGCAATCCTGTGTCACCCAAAAAAATGTACTTAGACTTAGTTTCTATTTTATGTCTTTGCATTTTTGGATACCCATTTGGCTCAAATAAAGGTTCCAACTCTCATACTTCAACTATCAGTTCATTTAAAAATCCCGAAAAAATAGGAGCATGCAATTTGACCATCATTTTGGTGACCTAGAAGGTGTGACTTGGCTAGATGAATGTAATCAAGATTTAGAGCATTCCAGAAAAAGAATCAGGTCAAAAGGCCCCACGGTTTGAAAGTTATTGCAATTTTTCGGGTTTTGGAGACCCCCTAAGAATGCTTCAGAGTCAAGTTTGGGGCATTAAATGGCCTCGATAAGGGTCAAAAAATGGGGGACGAGCGAAGCTTGTCCATAGGGCTATAGAGCGCTTTGAGAGCTTTCCAAAAATGTAAACGGTTCGTCAATCGGAGTTACGGTTCAAAAGTTATGCCTCCCGGAAGTTCGGCTACCGTTTCTGGATTCTTCTAGAATTGCACCGACTTCTAACGCAGCTTCCGGAACCTTCTATTTTGTCGGTGGATGCCCACTAGCACTTTCTAGAATGTACTCCTAGTCCTTAACCCTCCGGGGTCTATTTAAGGAGGTTTATGGCATTGTAAAAGGCAGTTCGGATTGGAGCTTGAGAGGAGGTGCTAAAAGGAGAAATATTCTCCAGATTTATGCTATTGTAAGCCCGCAGGGCATGTTTTGAGTTTATTTTCTCTGCACTATTTGTACCAGCTTATTTTTCTCAGTTAATATAATTTCCCCTTTCTATTGTGTCTATTCTGGTTGTTGGGTTGTGTCCCCATCAAGTGGTATCAGAGCGGGTTTTCCTGAGTGTGTAGACAGAGCGCCGACTGTGAGGCAGTTTGCACCAGGACTGTGTGGTTGTGGGTTCGAGTTAGAAGATGCCTCCACGAAGAGAGCATGGTGGAAGAGCCAGAGCTGTTGATCCTGAGGAGGTTAGAGCCCTCCAGAGACAGGTACAAGCATTGCAAGAGGAGCTTCGTAGAGGAGCAAATATTGCCGCAGATGACAATAGTGAGGATGACAATGAAGAGGAAGTAATGGAAGTTGACGGGGAAGTTCTGAATCCTGTAGAGGAAAGGCTTTTTAGGGCCATTTCTAGGTTTGGGAAAAGACCTACAATTGAAGTGGGTATATTTTCGAGAAATTTGAAACCAGATGAGTTGATCGATTGGATCAATGAACTGGACGAATACTTTGAATATGAGGATATAAGGGACCCAGATAGGGTTAAGTTTGCAAAGGCAAAACTAAAAGGCCATGCCAAAATCTGGTGGCAAGAGATTCAACTGGAAAGACTTAGAAGAGGAAAGGAGAAGATCACAAGATGGGATCGCATGGTGGACAAATTGAAGAAGCAGTTCATTCCTGTGGACTACGAGCTAGATCTGTTTAAGAAAATGCATGGGTTAAAGCAAGCAGGAAGATCAGTCCAAGAATATACAGAGGAGTTTTACCGACTCCTGATTAGAGCGGGGCATGCAGAAGCAAATAAGGAGAAGGTTGCTTGTTATATCAGTGGGTTACGACCTAGCATCCAGGAGGAACTAAGTCTGGTAAGAATGACCAGCGTTGAAGAAGCATACCAGTTTGCCCTACGAGTTGAAGAGAAGCTGAGTAAAAGGTTTGAAGGAAGACAAAGAGGGCGCGGTCAAGGAGGAAGGGGAAGCGGTAGATCATCTGGAGGCCGCAATGAAACTCAAAAGAAAAATGAAGATGAGGGTACTAGCAGGAACCAGAGGAATGAGGGTTTCAACCGCTCCCGTGATCAAGATTTTGGAAATCAAAGAGGAAGAGGTAGAGGACGTGGACAAGGAAGAGGAGGCTTCCGTGGTACCTGTTTCCATTGCAATGAAGAAGGTCATCGTGCCTTTGAATGCCCTCAACGATAAGGAAGGACAGATAGGAGAGCTGAGGGCCAAGCTAGGGTTGCTCATGTGGATGAGGATGCACAATCATCACATTCAGAGGATGCAGAAAGAGGAGAGACCTTGGTAAATGAAAGAGTCCTACTAAGTGGTGAAAATGAACCAGGACAACGAAGGAGTTTGTTCCGTACCAGGTGCAAGTGTGAGGATAAATGTTGTGATGTGATCATTGATGGTGGTAGCACTGATAACTTGGTATCCGAAGAGATGGTCTCTAAGCTGAAGCTCAAGAGGGAGAAACATCCCCAGCCCTATCGAATTTCTTGGGTAAAAGATGATCATAAGGTCCTGGTAAGTGAACAATGTTTAGTAAAATTCAAAATTGGTAGTTACCATGATGAAGTCCTCTGTGATGTTATTTCGATGGATGTTTGCCATCTATTGTTGGGTAGACCATGGTAGTTTGATAGACATGCAATACATGATGGACATGCAAACACATACTCTCTGACAAAGGATGGAGTTCGCCACAAATTGAAGCCCATGAAAAAGGAAGGTGAAAAGGTATGTAGCAGTGCTAGGATTTGTCTTGTTGATGGAAGGAAGTTTTTAGATGGCATGAAACATCAGCGTATGTGCTATGCTTTGATTCCTAGGAAAGATAAAGAAGGTAGTAGTGAAATACCATTTGAAGTTTCAGATTTACTAGGAGAATTTGGAGATATTATCTCTGATAATGTTCCAGATGGATTGCCACCAGTAAGGCAAATCAGTCATCAGATAGATTTGATTCCAGGAGCTAGTTTGCCTAACAAGGCTGCTCACAGGATGACTCCTACTGAAACAGAGGAGCTAAATAGACAGGTTCAGGAGCTGTTGAGGAAGGGCTTGATTCGAGAGAGCCTGAGTCCATGTGCAGTACCTACAGTACTTGCACCAAAGAAGGATGGAGAGTGGCGGATGTGTACATATTCTTGAGCTATAAATAGGATAACCATCAAGTACCGGTTTCCTTTACCAAGGATGGATGATCTTATGGACTGTTTGAGTGGAGCTCAGTACTTCACAAAGATAGATCTGAAGAGTGGCTATCATCAGATACGGATTCGAGAAGGAGATGAGTGGAAAATAGCCTTCAAGACCAAGGAGGGTCTTTATGAGTGGTTAGTCATGCCCTTTGGATTGACGAACGCCCCAAGCACCTTCATGCGGCTCATGAATGAGGTACTTAAGAAGTTCTTGGGAAAATTTGTTATTGTCTATTTGGATGATATTTTAATTTTCAGCAAGACTTTGGAAGAACATTTACTGCATATTTGTAGTGTCTTTGAAAGGCTAAGGGAAGAGAAATTGTTAATTAATCTAAAGAAGTGTGTCTTTGCAAAAAGGGAGTTAGTCTATTTGGGATTTGTTATATCACCTGAAGGTCTCAAAATGGATCCAGAGAAGGTAAAAGCCATCTTGGAATGGCCTACTCCAAGGTCTGCTACTGAGGTAAGATCATTTCATGGTCTGGTTAGTTTTTACAGGAAGTTTATTAAGAATTTCAGTGGCATATGTGCCCCTCTAACTGATACAATAAGAGGGGATAGAAAAGAGTTCAAATGGACTGTAGCAGCTGCGAGAAGTTTTGAATTGCTGAAGAAAAAGGTGACTGAACAGCCTGTGTTGGCACTTCCAGATTTCAGAAAAGTATTCCAGGTGGACTGTGATGCTAGTGGTAGCGCTATTGGGGCTGTATTAAGCCAAGAAGGTAAGCCTATTGCATATTTTAGTGAAAAATTGAATGATGCAAAGAAGAAGTATTCTGTTTATGATCAAGAGTTCTATGCGATAGTTCAGGCCTTAAAGAAATGGAGGCATTATTTATTGCCAAAGGAATTTGTTTTGTATACTGATCATCAGGCATTACAGTACCTAAATAGCCAAGGTAAATTGAATCAGAGGCATATGAAGTGGGTAGAATTCTTGCAGAGTTATACATTTGTGTTAAAGCATAGAAGTGGAAAATCTAACAGGGTTGCAGATGCATTAAGCAGGAGACAATTGTTGCTTACAACAATGCAGGTTGAAGTAGTTGGGTTTGATGAACTCAAGAATTTGTAGCCCGAGGATCCTGATTTTGCTGAAGCATGGAAATCTTGTAAAGAACCTATTGCTGTAGATAGAACCAAGTGGTTAGACTATTTGATTCAGGATGGCATGTTGTTCAAAGGAAGTCAATTGTGCATTCCAAGGAGTTCCATGAGGGAAAATCTGATTAAGGAGAAACACAGTGGAGGGATGGCAGGACATTTTGGTCAGGATAAGACCATTGCCATTCTTAGAGAACATTATTTTTGGCCTCAAATTACACAGGATGTGAAGAAGTTTGTACAGAGTTGCCAGGTTTGTCAAGTTGCCAAGGGGTTTAGTCAAAATACCGGCCTATATCAGCCATTGCCTGTTCCATCAAGGCCATGGGAGGACATAAGTATGGATTTTGTTCTTGGATTGCCAAGGACACAAAGGGGTAATGACTCAATATTTGTGGTGGTTGATAGGTTCTCCAAAATGGCACATTTCATTCCATGCCATAAAACTCATGATGCTATCCATATTGCAGACTTGTTTTTCAAAGAGGTGGTAAGACTACATGGTCTTCCAAGGAGTATAGTTTCTGACCGAGATACTAAATTTGTGGGATATTTCTGGAGGACATTGTGCAAGAAGTTGAGAACAGACTTGAAATTCAGTTCCACGCATCACCCACAGACTGATGGCCAAACAGAAGTGGTAAATAGAAGTCTGGGCAATTTGCTGAGATGTTTAGTTGGAGATAAGCCTAAGGGATGGGATTTGATTCTACCACAGGCAGAGTTTGCTTATAATAACTCTGTAAATAGGAGTACTGGAAAATCACCATTTCAAATTGTATATGGAAATAGCCCAAGGACTGCACCAGAATTGAGAAAGATAGAACAAGGGGAGAGAACAAGTGCTGAAGCTGAGGAATTTGCTGAACACATCAAGCGTCTACATGAGGAGGTTCAAGAACACATTATCAAGATGAATCAAGAGTATAAAGCTAGGGCTGATGCAAGGAGAAGACATAAGGAATTCCAAGTAGGGGATCTTGTCATGGTACACTTACGAAAAGAAAGATTTCCAGTTGGTACTTACAACAAGCTGAAAATGAAGAAATTTGGCCCCTGCAAAATTTTGAAGAAACATAACTCAGGAAATGCATATGAGGTGGAGCTGCCAGATGGTATTCACATTTCTCCCATTTTCAACATTGCAGATTTGACAGAGTATCATGATGATGGTGCTGATGAGGAGCTGGTTTTAGAGCCATGTCCAATTCCTGCTTCTAAGAAGGAGGAGATAGAAGACATTCTAGATCATCGTGTGGGCAGGAGTACCAGAAACAGGCAGTATGAAGAGTATTTGGTCAAATGGAAAGGACGACCGATCGAAGACTCAACTTGGATTTCAGCAGTTGAGGTTTCCCATTTGGGATTTCCTCTACCATCCATAAAGTGACAGGGTCACTTTTCAATCTACCCTGGGTGTCTGATGCAGGAGCATCCAGAGGTATAAGGGCAATCCTGTGTCACCCAAAAAAATGTACTTAGACTTAGTTTCTATTTTATGTCTTTGCATTTTTGGATACCCATTTGGCTCAAATAAAGGTTCCAACTCTCATACTTCAACTATCAGTTCATTTAAAAATCCCGAAAAAATAGGAGCATGCAATTTGACCATCATTTTGGTGACCTAGAAGGTGTGACTTGGCCAGATGAATGTAATCAAGATTTAGAGCATTCCAGAAAAAGAATCAGGTCAAAAGGCCCCACGGTTTGAAAGTTATTGCAATTTTTCGAGTTTTGGAGACCCCCTAAGAATGCTTCAGAGTCAAGTTTGGGGCATTAAATGGCCTCAATAAGGGTCAAAAAATGGGGGACGAGCGAAGCTTGTCCATAGGGCTATAGAGCGCTTTGAGAGCTTTCCGAAAATGTAAACGGTTCATCAATCGGAGTTACGGTTCAAAAGTTATGCCTCCCGGAAGTTCGGCTACCGTTTCTAGATTCTTCTAGAATTGCACCGACTTCTAACGCAGCTTCCGGAACCTTCTATTTTGTCGGTGGATGCCCACTAGCACTTTCTAGAATGTACTCCTAGTCCTTAACCCTCTGGGGTCTATTTAAGGAGGTTTATGGCATTGTAAAAGGCAGTTCGGATTGGAGCTTGAGAGGAGGTGCTAAAAGGAGAAATATTCTCCAGATTTATGCTATTGTAAGCCCGCAGGGCATGTTTTGAGTTTATTTTCTCTGCACTATTTGTACCAGCTTATTTTTCTCAGTTAATATAATTTCCCCTTTCTATTGTGTCTATTCTGGTTGTTGGGTTGTGTCCCCATCAAACATAAAGCACTGGAGAGAAATAATGAGCTATACCTCTCAAGTAGCAAACTGTCATGTAGACCAAGAGTGAGGAATGAGAATTATCATCAAGATATCCAAGTCTCCAATGAAGACTCATCTAAGAAAAATATACTCTCAAGTCCATATTAGGTGAATTCCCATTGAAATTCTTGCTAAAACAAAATAATTATCCCAACAAATAATTCTCTAATCCAAGAGAGATCAACATCACCATAGTCTCTAAGTATCCATCAGCACCTATAACCAATAAAACCATGCCAATTCCAAATGTAACATAGCAATAACATGAAGTATCCATCTTATGATTAATGTATTCATTATCAAGAAACTACCATATGAAAATATTATAACATGTCAAAAATTTAAATGCATATGAAGAGTATACCATGACATAAAAATGAAACCATCCGAACACCAACGATAACATGTCAAATGAAAGCATAAACCACATCTTCAACAAGAAACCCATTAGTCCTCAAGATACAACCATCTCCACACACCATGAAGAAAACCATCTCCACATACCATGACAAACCATATCCACACACCACGAAGATAAACAAGTACCCCATGAGGCCTCAAAATCTAACCATCTTTACACACCATGAAGATAACCAAGTGCACCATACAAATGAAAAAGATTCTTCTATACCAACAAGGATCTAAGACAAGCCTCCAGCATATGCAAACACTCAATAAATATATTAATTTATCAAAAAAAACTCCCACTCAACCATGGTACCAAGTCATCGATGGTATCATAAAATCCATCTTTGACATGAAGATCTTGTAGGTCTATACACACAACCAAAGTGCTAATACCGAGTGAAACCATGATCTCCAAACCAAGAAGATACAAACCAAACTAGGAACTAATCTTGCACTATCACCTCATCATTATCACAAGCTCCTACTAGGCTATGTTTCCAAGCTATCTATGACATCATGATGAAAAAACCATCCTATAACAATGAGAACCAACTAAGGGATCAAAATATCAAAGGACTCAAAGTACACATCATAAACTCCTTAAAAAATACCAAATAACCATGATCCTCAACCAAGAAGATATGCCACCATAACCAAATTAGGAATCCAAACCAATGAACATCAAGCATGTACCTATATATCCAATCATGTCATGCCAAAACCCATGGCACCATGATCACATCCATGAACTGAGCCTCTAATGCTCAATGTGTCCAACCTATCAGTATAAAATAGTCAACCATAATCCTCCACCATAACTATACTTGTTAACAACATTTCATCCCTTATACATGAAGAAAAGTCAAAGAATCATGTGACTTAGGGCATAGATGATCCATAACCAAGCTATAAATACAATATATAAGTATAGACCACTTACAATAATGCACAACTTGTAAACCCAACATGTCATAACACATATCCAAACCAAACAATTAAAACCATATCATTATGAGACCAGTTTAAGATATGAACTAAGTATACAATGACACCAAACCTTAAATCTCCCAACATATGATGTCAAAAACTCACAAAGCTACCATATTCAATATATACCATAAAATTTTTAGATTAACATATCACCAAATAAACCATGCCAAACCTACACCAAATCTAAACCAATGTGTAGAGCTCTCTAGGATCTTTCTATTGACTACTCAAAGTCCAAAATCTGACTCCATATGCAAAAGATATGCCCTAATTTGTGCTCAAAATAAATAACATCTAACTTTCAAGATCTTGAAACTTGACAAAATATCAAAATAATAGAACCAAACCTACACCAAGTTGTAGTTCTTTCAATTAACTTTCCAATGCCTATAACAAGTCTAAAATTTGATAGCTTGAGAGAAAGTTATAGTCACTTTACTAAGATAATATTTTCACCTTTTTCACTATGATTTGTTTCTTTTTTGTGAAAAAAAATTCAACATGATTAAATTTGATGGCTATCATAGGATGAAACTAAAAATCTTTTTCATTTCCTTTGAACATGGCCAAACTAGGGCATATTATATATCAAAACTTATGGAAACATTGAACTAGATCCAATGGTGAGGTTTTTTTTACCCAAGAGTTCATTTTTTCAAGCTTTTCCTAAAACCCTCTTTTAAATAAAACATCTGAAAAACCTTTTTGTTCAACAATTTTAGATGTCCAAAATATAGTAATATCCCATCATAATAACAAACACAAAACCCTCAAATCTCCAATAAACAACTCATATATCATTCCCTTTATTTTATCATCTCATAAATTCCCATGGATTCAATCTAGAGTTACAATAATAAAACCATAGCCATGATACCACTTGTAAGGAAACTTGCAACAAATAATATAAATATTTCTAATAACCCATAATAAATCTAAAATAAATATGTAATTGAGATCCACATACAAGAGAATAGACAACATACCGACAAAAATTATGACACAAGATATACCTTGGAAAACCCTCACTAAGGGGAAAATTCAGTCTCCAAAAGTATCCATCTTCATGTATTATTCAACAAAAACACCATTACAATACAACCATGAAGCCTTAGAAAAACCATAGCCACTACCAATGAATCCATGTGAACAAGCATGAATCTACACATCCATGTCATTCTTCTAACCTTCACAAATGCTCCCTTGGATAATCTATCAAGCCTAGTCTCACTTGACTCTTTCCCTTTTTTCCTTCTATCTCTTGTCTCTAAAACTACCCTTGTGGCTACTTATATAGTAGCAAATCCCACAAAACCACCAAGTGGTATTACATAAACCATGTGCTAAAACTATGAGTAAAAACTAGCCAATCTATAAAAATAACTCACACTTATCGCACTCCTTGGAGTAGTTCATTCAAGGATACCCTTCACTTTCTCTAGGTCCTTTTTTAGACCTTCTATTGAGACTACAAATCCCATGTACACCAACTCCTTCTTTACAAAACTGCACTTCTTGAAGTTTATCAACAACTTTTCTTCCCTTAACTTATCAAACACCTTACAAATATGAATCAAATGATCCTCCAATATCTTACTAAAGATCAAAATATAGATAGGTAAAAAATGATAAACTTACCTAAAAGCTCCTTTAGTACATCATTCATGAGCCACATGAAAGTGATTGGTGCATTGGTTAGCCCAAAAGACATTACTAACCACTCGTGTAGTCCTTCTTTTGTCTTTGAAGTAATCATCCAATCATCACCTACTTTGATATGAATCTAATGATACCCACTCTTCAAATCAATCTTTATGAAATACTCAACCTCACTCAAATAGTCCATAATATTATCCATCCTTAGTAATGGAAATCTATACTTGATTTTTATCTTGTTAATAGCACAAGAATCAATGCACATCCTCCATTCTCTATTCTTCTTTCGTGCTAATATGGCTAACAAAACACATAGAATCAAAATCTCATGAATCAACCCCTTCTGTAGCAACTCATGAACTTGTCTATTCAACTCTTTACTTTCTACTAGTGCCATTCTATGTGTTACCTTGTTTGGAAAATTGGTTCCTTGAACCAAATCCATTTGGTGACTGCTCTTCCTAACTTGGGGAAATCCATCAAGTACATTATCAGATACAATATCAAAAAACTTTCCCAACATATATGCAACTTCTGTAGGTACCTCCTCTAATTTTTCTTTTCTATCTTTAGGAATTATATCAAAACACATATGCTCATTCTTGATACCTTTGAGAAACTCTTTTCCATCAACAAAACATATTCTAGTAGCACTACATACCTTTTCTTCTTTCTCCTTCAATGACTTCAACTTATGTTTTAGTCCATCCTTGATCAGTGTGTAGGTATTTTCTTGCCCATCACATACAATATGTCTATCAAACTACCACAGCCTACCCAACAACATATGACATATGTCCTTAGGTATGATATCATATAGCACCTCATCCTAGTAGCTTCCAATCTTGAACTTCACTGAGCATTGCTCATTGACCATGACCTTGAGGTTATCTTGCACCCAAGAAATACAATATGGACATGGATGTTTCTATCTCTTAAGCTTCAACTTTGTGACCATAATTCTTCCAACCACATTGTTAGTACTTCCACCATCAATGATCATATCATAACACTTATCTTCACATCCACACCTTGCATGAAATAAGATATTTCTTTGATTAGGTTCATTCTCACCACTCCAGAAGATTGTTATGTTAACTAGGACTTCTCCTCTTTCAACATCTTTTAAATGTAAGGATTTGACACCTTCATCAACATGTGCAACTCTAGCCTAGCCTTCTATTCTTTGATCTATCCTTCCTTGGCACCAGGAATATTCAAATGCTCTATGGCCTTCTTCTCCATAGTGAGATCATATCCCATGAAAGCTCCTCCTTTAGATCCTTGCCCTCTATGTATTCCTCTCTAATCTCTATTATTCTAATCATGGAAATGATTGGAAATATTTCCCACTATTTTTGACTGCTACTCCTAGCCTCATCCTTGTTCTTCAGATCATCATTACAACCTCCATAAGATCATCTATGAGATCTTCCACCATGATCACTTTCACTAATCTTGTTATCAAACCTCTTGTTCAATTTTCCTTCAACTCTTAGGGAAAGCTGGTATACCTCCTCAATATTGTCTATTCAAACTAGACTCAAGTTATCCTAAATACTTGGCCTTAACTCATTAAGATAACAAGCCACATTCTCCTTATGAGCTTCTACATGGCTAGTTCTAATAAGAACTCAGTAGAACTCTTTGGTATATGATGTAGGAGCATCCAGAGGTATAAGGGAAATCCTGTGTTACCCAAAAAAATGTACTTAGACTTAGTTTTTGTTTCATGTGTTTTCATTTTTGGACACCCATTTGGGTCAAATAAAGGTTCCAACTCTCATAGTTCCACTATTAGTGTGCTCGTAAATCTCAAAAAAATAGGAGTATGTAATTGGGCCAACATTTTGGTAAACTAGAAGGTTTGAATTGGCCAGATGAATGTAATTATGATTTAGAGCATTACAGAAAAAGAATCAGGTCAAAAGGCCCCACGGTTTGAAAGTTATTGCAATTTTTTGGGTTTTGGAGACCTCCTAAGAATGCTTCAAAGTTAGGTTAGGGGCATTAAATGACCTCAAAAAGGGCTCAAAAATGGGAGAGAAGTGAAGCTGGTCTATAGGTCTATAGAGAGCTTTGAGAGCTTTTTGGAAATGTAAATAGTTCATCAATAAGAGCTATGGTTCAAAAGTTATGCCTCCCAGAAGTTTGGTTACCATTTTTGGATTCTTCTAGATTTGCATCGACTTCTAATGCAACTTCTGGAGCCTTCTTTTTGGTCGGTGGATGCCTACTAGCACTTTCTAGAATGTATTCCTAGTCCTTAACCCTATGACATCTATTTAAGGAGATTCCTGGCATTGTAGAAGGCAGTTCAGAGTGGAGTTTGAGAGGAGGTACTGAAAAGAGAAATTATCTCCACATTTATGCTATTGTAAGCCCTTAGGGCATGTTTTGAAGTTTATTTTCTCTGTACTCAATGTACTAGCTTATTTTTTAGTTAATCAAATTTCCTTTTTTCTATTGTGTCCATTCTATTCTTGGGTTGTGTTCCCATCAAGTGGTATCAGAGCTAGTTTTCTTGAGTGTGTAGATAGAGCACCGACTGTGAGGTAGTTTGCACTAGGACTGTGTGGTTGTAGGTTTGAGTTAGAGGATGCCTCTACAAAGAGAGTGTGGTGGAAGGGCTAGGCCTATTATTCATGAGGAGGTTAGAGCCCTCCAAAGTTAGGTACAAGCATTGCAAGAGGAGCTCCACAGAGAAGCAAATGTTGCCACAGGTGACGACAGTGAGGATGATAATGAAGAAGATGAAATGGGACCAAAAGGGGAATTTGATGAGGAAGTTCTGAATCATGCAGAGGAAAGGATTTTTAGGGCCATTACTAAGTTTGGGAAAAGACCTACAATTGAAGTGGGTGTATTTTAAGGAAATATGAAATCAGATGAGTTGATCGATTGGATCAATGAACTAGAAGAATACTTTGAGTATGAGGATATTAGGGACCCAAATAGGGTTAAGTTTGCAAAGGCCAAACTGAAAGGCCATGCCAAAATCTTGTGGCAAGAGGTTCAATTGGAAAGAAACAGAAGACAAAAGGAGAAGATCACAAGATGGGATCGCATGGTCGACAAATTGAAGAAGCAGTTCATTCCTGTGGACTACGAGCTTGATTTGTTTAAGAAGATGCATGGGTTAAAGCAAGCAAGAAGATTAGTCCAAGAATACACAGAGGAGTTTTACCAAATCTTGATTAGAGTAGGGCATGTAGAAGCAAATAAGGAGAAGGTTTCTCATTATATCAATGGGTTGCAACCTAGCATCCAGGAGGAATTAAGTCTGGTAAGAATGACCTGCATTGAAGAGGCATACCAGTTTTCCCTACGAGTTGAAGAGAAGTTGAATAAAAGGTTTGAAGGAAGACAAAGAGGGTGTGGTCAAGGAGGAAAGAGAAGTAGTAGATCATCTAGAGGCTTCAATGAAACCCTAAAGAAAAATGAAGATGTGGGTACTAGCAAGAACTAGAGGAATGAGGGTTTCAACCGCTCCCATGATCAAGAATTTGGAAATCAGAGAGGAATAGGTAGAGGATGTGGACAAGGAAGAGGAGGCTTTGGTGGTACCTATTTCTATTGCAATGAAGAATTTCATCGTGCCTTTGAATACCCTCAATGACAAGGAAGGACAGATAGGAGAGATGAGGGCCAAGCTAGGGTTGCTCATGTGGATGAGGATGCACAATCACCACATTCAGAGGATGCAAAAAGAGGAGAGACCTTGGTCAATCAAAGAGTCCTACTAAGTGGTGAGATTGACCCAGGACAACAGAGGAGTTTGTTTCGTACCAGATTGAAGTGTGAGGATAAATGTTGTGATGTGATCATTGATGGTGATAGCACTTATAACTTGGTATCAGAAGAGATGGTCTCTAAACTAAAGCTCAAGAGGGAGAAACATCCCTAGCCCTATCGAATTTCTTGGGTAAAAGATGATCATAAGGTCCTGGTAAGTGAACAATGTTTAGTGAAATTCAAAACTGGGAGTTACCATGATGAAGTTCTCTATGATTTTATTCTGATGGATGTTTGCCATCTATTGTTGGGTAGACCATGGCAGTTTGATAGACATGCAGTACATGATGGACATGCAAACACATACTCTTTGATAAAGGATGGAGTTCACCACAAATTGAAGCCCATTAAAAAGGAAGGTGAAAAGGTATGTAGCAGTGCTAGGATTTTTCTTGTTGATGGAAGGAAGTTTTTAGATGGCATGAAACATCAGCATATGTGCTATGCTTTGATTCCTAGGATAGATAAAGAAGGTAGTAGTGAAATACCACTTGAAGTTTCAGATTTACTAGGTGAGTTTGGAGATATTATCTCTGATAATGTTCTAGATGGATTGCCACTAGTAAGGTAAATTAGTCATCAGATAGATCTGATTCCAGGAGCTAGTTTGCCTAACAAGGCTACTCACAGGATGACTCCTACTGAAATAGAGGAGCTAAATAGACAGGTTTAGGAGCTGTTGAGGAAGGGCTTGATTTGAGAGAGCCTGAGTCCATGTGTAGTACCTATAGTACTCGCCCCAAAGAAGGATGGAGAGTGGAGGATGTGTATAGATTCTTGAGCTATAAATAGGATAACCATCAAGTACCAATTTCGTTTGCCAAGGATGGATGATCTTATGGACTACTTGAGTGGAGCTCAGTACTTCACAAAGATAGATCTCAAGAGTGGCTATCATCAGATACAGATTTGAGAAGGAGATGAGTGGAAAATAACCTTCAAGACCAAGGAAGCTCTTTATGAGTGGTTAGTCATGCCCTTTGGATTGATGAACGCCCCAAGCACCTTCATGCGGCTCATGAATGAGGTACTTAAGAAGTTCTTGGGAAAATTTGTTATTGTCTATTTGGATGATATTTTAATTTTCAGCAAGACTTTGGAAGAACATTTATTGCATATTCATAGTGTCCTTGAAAGACTAAGGGAAGAGAAACTATTAATTAATTTGAAGAAGTGTATCTTTGCAAAAAGGGAATTAGTCTATTTGGGGTTTGTTATATCACCCGAAGGTCTCAAAATGGATCCAGAGAAGGTAAAAGCCATCTTGGAATGGCCTACTCCAAGGTCTGCTACTGACATAAGATCATTTCATGGTTTGGTTAGTTTTTACAGGAAGTTTATTAAGAATTTTAGTGGCATATGTGCACCCCTAACTAACACAATAAGAGGGGACAGAAAAGAGTTCAAATGGACTACAATAGCTGTGAGAAGTTTTGAATTACTGAAGAAGAAGGTGACAAAGCAACCCGTGTTGGCACTTCTAGATTTTAGAAGGGTGTTCTAGGTGGATTGTGATGCTAGTGCTAGTGCTATTGGGGCTGTATTAAGCCAAGAAGGTAAGCCTATTGCATATTTTAGCAAAAAATTGAATGATGCAAAGAAGAAGTATTATGTTTATGATCAAGAGTTCTATGCAATAGTTCAGGCCTTAAAGAAATGGAGGCATTATTTGTTGCCAAAGAAATTTGTTTTGTATACTGATCATTAGGCATTAAAATACCTAAATAGCCAAGGTAAATTAAATCAGAGGCATATGAAGTGGGTAAAGTTCTTGCAGAGTTATACATTTGTGTTGAAGCATAGAAGTGGAAAATCTAACATGGTTGTAGATGCACTAAGTAGGAGACAATTTTTGCTGACAGTAATGTAGTTTGAAGTAGTTGGGTTTGATGAACTCAAGAATTTGTACCTTGAGGATCCTAATTTTGCTGAAGCATGGAAAGCTTGTAAAGAGCCTATTGCTGTAGATAGAACCAAGTGGTTAGACTATTAATTTAGGATGGCATGTTGTTCAAGGGTAGTCAATTATGCATTCCAAGGAGTTCCATGAGGGAAAATCTGATTAAGGAGAAACACAGTGGAGGGATTGCAGGATATTTTGGTTGAGATAAGACCATTTCCATTCTTACAGAACAGTATTTTTGGCCTCAAATTTTATAGGATGTAAAGAAGTTTGTACAGAGTTGCCAGGTTTGTAAAGTTGCCAAGGGGTTTAGTCACAATACTGGCCTATATTAGCCATTTCCTATTCCATCAAGGCCATGGGAGGACATAAGTATGGATTTTTTTCTTGGATTGCCAAGGACAGAAAGGGGTAATGACTCAATATTCATGGTGGTTGATAGGTTCTCCAAAATGGCACATTTCTTTCCATGCCACAAAACTCATGATGTTGTCCATATTGCAGACTTATTTTTCAAAGAGGTGGTAAAACTACATGGACTTCCAAGGAGTATAATTTCTAATAGAGATACTAAATTTATGGGGTATTTCTAGAGGACATTGTGGAAAAAGTTGAGAACAGACTTAAAATTTAGTTCCATGCATCACCTGCAGACTGACAGCCAAACAGAAGTAGTAAACAGAAGTCTGGGCAATGTGTTGAGATGTTTAGTTGGGGATAAGCCCAAGGGATGGGATTTGATTCTGCCACAAGTAGAGTTTTCTTACAATAACTCTATAAATAGGAGTACTAGAAAATCACCATTCCAAATTGTATATGGGAATAGCCCAAGGACTGCATCAGAATTGAGGAAGATAGAGCAAGGGGAGAGGACAAGTGTTGAAGCGGAAGAATTTGCTGAACATATCAAGTGTCTACATGAGGAGGTTCAAGCACACATTACCAAGATGAATTAAGAGTATAAAGCTAGGGCTGATCAAAGGAGAAGACATAAGGAACTCCAAGTAGGGGATCTAGTCATGGTGCACTTATGAAAAGAAAGATTTCCAACCGGTACTTACAACAAGCTGAAAATGAAGAAATTTGGCCCCTACAAAATTTTGAAGAAACATGACTCAGGAAATGCATATGAGGTGGAGCTGCCAGGTGGTATTCACATTTCTCCTATTTTCAACATTACAGACTTAATAGAGTATCATGATGATGGTGTAGATGAAGAGCCAGTGTTAGAGCCATGTCCAATTCCTACTTCTAAGAAGGAGGAGATAGAAGACATTCTAGATCATCGTGTGGGTAGGAGTACTAGAAACAGGCAGTATGAAGAGTATTTGGTCAAATGGAAAGGACGATTGATCGAGGACTCAACTTGGATTTCAGCAGCTGAGGTTTCCCATTTGGGATTTCCTCCACCATTCATAAAGTGACAGGGTCACTTTTCAATCTATCCTGGGTGTCTGATGCAGGAGCATCCAGAGGTATAAGGGAAATCCTATGTCACCCAAAAAAATTTACTTAGACTTAGTTTTTGTTTCATGTGTTTTCATTTTTGGACACCCATTTGGGTCAAATAAAGGTTTCAACCCTCATAGTTCCACTATCAATGTGCTAGTAAATCTTGAAAAAATAGGAGTATGTAATTGGGCCATCATTTTGGTAAACTAGAAGGTGTGAATTGGCCAGATGAATGTAATTGTGATTTAGAGCATTCCAGAAAATGAATTAGGTCAAAAGGCCCCATGGTTTGAAATTTATTGCAATTTTTTGGGTTTTGGAGACCTCCTAAGAATGCTTCAAAGTTAGGTTAGAGGTATTAAATGACCTCAAAAAGGGCAAAAAAATGGGGGTCAAGAAAAGCTGGTCCATAGGGCTATAGAGCACTTCAAGAGCTTTCCAAAAATGTAAACGATTCCTCAATCGGAGCTACGGTTCAAAAGTTATGCCTCCCGAAAGTTTGGTTACCATTTCTAGATTCTTCTAGATTTGCGTCGACTTCTAACGCAGCTTCTGGAGCCTTGTATTTGGTTGGTGGATGCCTACTAGCACTTTCTAGAATGTATTCCTAGTCCTTAACCCTTTGGGGTCTATTTAAGGAGATTTATGGCATTGCAAAAGGCAGTTCGGAGTGGAGTTTGAGAGGAGGTACTGAAAGGAGAAATTATCTCCACATTTATGCTATTGTAAGCGCTTAGGGCATGTTTTGAAGTTTATTTTCTCTGTACTAAATGTACTAGCTTAGTTTTTAGTTAATACAATTTCCCGTTTTCTGTTGTGTCCATTCTATTCTTGGGTTGTGTCCCCATCAGTATACTCTTGAATAGATTTTCCTGCTTGCTTCAACCATTGCATTTTCTTCAATAGATCAAGCTCATATTCCATAAGAATGAATTGTCACTTCAGTTTAGCTATCATCTAATCCCATCTGGTGATTTTTTTCTTTCCCCTTTTTTTTTTCTCTAATAGAACCTCTTGCCACCAAATCTTTGCATGTCCATTCAATTTATAATTTGCAAACTTGACCCTATCAGGATCCTCAATATCTTCATACTCAAGGTAATCCTCTGATACATTGATCGATTTGATCATCTCATCTGGGTTAATATTTCCAAAAATTGTTGGAGCTTCAAACTTAGGTCTTTTTCCAATCTCAGAGATAGCCCTAAAAAGCCCCTCTTCCTCTAGGTTTAGAATCACCTCTACTTTGGTATTTTCTTCTACTTTGTCCTCATCCTCACTTTCATCTCTTATGGAAAGATTTATTCCTCTACATATTTGTAATTCCAATGCTTTTATTTATCTTTGGATGGCTCTAAAACCCTCATGTGTAACACCTACATCTCTTCTGCCACACTCTCCTCATGGAGGCATTTTTGCATTTCTACTGAAACCCTAGTGCAATATACCTCACAATTAGTAATCTATCTACACACTCAGCCCAAACCACGGTCCTAGTATAAACTACCTCATAGCTCGTGATCTATCTAAACACTCAAGAACTCTTGGTCTAATACCACTTGACTAAGGGTACTCCCCTTAAAACCATAAACTCATAACATAAAGAAACAACAAAAAATGGGAGAACAAAATATGGACTTCTTATTTGCATTGCAAATGTGGAATTACTGAATTCACAAGTACAATATGCTAACCCACATGGGGTGCCTTCATTATAGTAATCTGTAAGACTAAGCTATGAACTACCACTAAGAGCTATTCTAGACAATGTTTGGGCCTTTCTTAAATAGGCAATTTTATGCCTCTTGGGAAGGTTATAGATGCTCAAACTTAATACCTGGGGCCAATAGATGCTAACAATACATATAGAGTTGGTTTAATACATTTTTGACAAATTTTTTTAGATATTTCAGTTGCACAACTTTGGAAGGCCATAACTCTTAAACCATTGTTTTGATTAGCTATTATCACCACTTTTTAGAAATGTTAGCTCTTGATCTACAAGCTTAGAACTACAAAAGCATCCTTTCATTTTGTTTTTAGACCTCATCCAATCACTCTAAGGCCTCCAATGGTGAGCTTGAGGATTTTTCTTCAAATTGTTTTAACAAAAACCTATAATAACTTCTATGATACTTAAGCTAGAGCAATGAGATTTTTATGGTAGGCTTATAATTCTAAAATGAACCTTCAAGTAGAAAATGAGATGATTTTGAGCTTGTATGAGAAACTAACCAAAAATAAAAAGTTCCCATAAATAGTAACCACCCTATCTACTAGTCCTTATTAAAATAGAAGAGACTAAAAAGAAAATATTCTTGGGTGATGCAAGATTTCTCTTACACCTAGGATGCTCTTGCATTACATTGAATGACTTAACAATCTATCTAATTAATTTAGCAAGGTGACATTCTAAATCAAATTATCAAAGTCTTCTAACAAGACCACCCATAATAGGGTGATTAAATCCTTTAATCAGGTAGCACTTAACAATGTGTATTATAACATTTAACATGGTTGGCTCCTAATAGAGATCACTTCGAAAGAGTGAAAAAGTAGTGACTTCTTGTAGGCAATTTTTTCCAAATTTGGTATCCACGTAGAATCCTGGTGTCAAACTTTTGTTGAATTTTTTATGATGTTTTTCATTTACATATTTATATTTAGAAAAGTCTGTTATAATAAGATAGTGAACTACTAGTAATTTTGTCTATTTGTACTCAATAGAGACTGATATACATCATGGTAAGAAGAATAGTGAGTGTTTCATATTTAATTGTTAAAATGGTACTTATGGAGCTTAAGTAACTAATTCATGCTCACCCCCCCAACTCTCTTCTTAGTTATTCTAAACATTCTAATAGGATCATTCATACAAAGATGATAGAGGATAAATTCAAAACTAGCATAAATATATCTACATGAAAAGATGTATGAATTGAAATGTCATTGGAATTATTTTCAAAGAGGAAGAGATTATCTTGTAACCATAAGAAAGTTGATAGAGATATCAAGAGGGAGAGCTTACTAAGAGGAAGCCCATAAGACCTACTAGAGGTATTGCCTGATCTAATATGATAAAAAGAGATTCTGTGTTGCATATTAGAGTTATAGAGCTACATGGATGAGAATTAGGATGAAAATAAGAATATTAATGAAGATATCATACATTGAGGATGTTTCTTGAGAAAGAAAGAGTTTTGGATTGTATGGTAACTAGAAGTGTTTCCATTAATGCCAAAGAGTGAGATTGTTAGAAACTACAATTTGAATAATTATTATGTTGTCATTGATCTGAGTGTCATATCTATTTTATAGATGAAGAGGATTTAAATATATTCATTAAAAAAGTATTTAAAGGAAAGTTTGTGTTATGAAGAGGAAACTATAAATGGAAACTTTATTAATTAGTTGGACTTTGAAAAGATAAATTTATTATTTAAATTATTTTACATGTGGGGAAGAAAATAATTCTAAAGCCTTGAAGATGTGATCAAAGATAGATCAAATGCATAGGTTCTAGCAAGCAATAGAGCAAACAATTAAGACATTTAAAGTATATGCCAAGTGATGCTAGTTTCGAATGAGTGCCAAAAAAAGTTGAGAAGAATTAGTGTTGACTTAGAATTAGTATCAATCAAGTGATAGTGTATGGACAAAGAAATAAATTTACTAGCAACTAAGTAACCTAATGATGACCGATTGTCAAAAAATAGTGTTGGCCGAGGAGGAACATTTTAATAGTTTATGAGAAATCATAACTTCTAGATGACTAAGTTAATTTCTTGGCATATGGAAAGGTTATTGATGATAAGTATGGATGAGTTGGATAATTTAATACTAGGAGATGATAATTGGGTAAACAATCTTTAGAGATGGATTCCAAGAGAAGTTTCTAAAAAGGATGAGGATAACCAATAGGACAATTAGATTCATTGTATGTGATGAATCTAATCATAAAACCTAGATCTATGGTGATGATTAAGGAAAAAATATCAAAATTACATACTTAAGGAGGTATGAAGGTAGGGATAACTATAAGAAACCTCCTTTGGAAAAATGTAGAAAATTATGGTGAATCCAACATTATTTTAGGGATAAAAAATTAATTTGAATTGGAAATTTTTTTTTTCAAAATTAGAAAAAATTTAATTTTATTTCCAATTTTTCCTATTGTATGATAATTTTGTAAAACAATGGAAAATCATTAATTATTTTAAAAAATTGTGACCAAAAGTAATAATATATAGAGACCATAAATTTGTATCATCCAAGATAGAATAACTCTATCTAATGACCATTAGATGATCCTATCAATGTTGTATATCCCATTTTGGGCTAAAAAGTTAAAGTACAAGTAGTTTAGAGAGAGTTTTGAAATAACAACACTTGTCCATAGTATAATCTATTTTAGACCAAAGATTAGATGGATAAAAATTTCCTAAGAAACTCTTTGAAACAGAGACACTTGTCAAATATATGTACTTTACCTATAACTTGACTTAAAGTTTTACCATAGATTGAAGAATGTGACCATTAATTAAGATATGCCTCAAAAAATATGGACAAAAAATTTTAATTTACCATGTAGAAAGATTGGATTCCATTGGAAAATTCATTATCAAAATAGAAATAATTATGTATCATTATTGGCAATTGGTCTGAGCATGCAACCCTATTTTCATAAATTATGGGCGATGTTGCCACCCAAAAACTAGGAAAAAATTCACCAAATTTAGGGTCCCCAATGAGTGAGATTAGCCATTTGGTGAATATTGTAAAACCTTTCCAAAGTAAAAATTTCAATATGTGCATAGCATTGTTGAAAGTTGGAGCAATTTCTAATGTTGGTGACTAGAAAATTTAAGTAGAAGGATGAGATGATTTGTAAAGTGGTGAAGCAATTTCTTGATGGGTTGCAAACTGAATTAGAGACTAAGATGACAATGGGAGCCAAATGGTGAATCAATAATTAAAGAGCCAAAATGAGATCTATACATGTAAAGTGATTTGTATTTAATAGATGAAAACCTAGTGTTATTTTCTAACCATTGTAAACAATATTTGAAATCCTTTCATCAAGTTTGACCTAATAGTAATATGTAAATCCTTTCGTACTATGACATTCTAATATAATTTTTAAAGTTCTCTAACAAGTCAACTTTTAATAGTGTGATCAAATCCTTTAACTAGGTCACATTTAACAATGTTGTTTGTAACCTTTAACAGGGTTGTCTCCTAACAAAGCTCACTTAAAAAGAGTAAAAATTAGTGACATGTTGATAGTGGTCTTTCAAAAATTGGATTTCCATACTAAATCCTAATTTCAAACTTGTGTGAAAGTTATTTATGGTGTTTTACCAATTAATGTTTACATTCTGCAAGCTTTTTTATATTTGGAATAATGAACAACTAGTTGATGTTCCCAAAGTTTACTCTAGAGATTATGTTATGGAATGATAAGATCTAAAGATTTTAAAATGAATGTTTGATCAATTGGTACATCTCAATCTTGGATAACTAATTTAACCCCCCTTCCTCTCTAAGTTCCTCTAAATATTCTAACATGAGATTCATGGGAGAAGAACTTCAAGAGCCTAAAGGTAAGTTTTCAAGATCTGTATAGAACAAATATATACCTAATATAGAGGTATTTATCTAAATTTTGAATTCTACATATGTTTTTGACACCTTTTTCATTGATGTCAAAGGAGGAGAGATAACGAAAATTCTATATAGGTGTATATGTGATATAAGATAGTGGAATAATATATCAACTAGAACAATAGTCTAATGGGGAGTTATGAATTATAACTAGGATATATAAGGAAATATGGTTAAATATAATGATCCAAGAAAAAATGAATTTTGAAATTTTAATAAGGCCAAATTTTGTAAGGTTTTGATGACTAAGAGTTTTTCAGACTTAAACAATTTTCCCATATATTGCCATCAATGCCAAATGGAGAAATTTTTTGCAATTTGGCTAAGGTAAATATGGAATGCTGTCATTTATGGAAACATATCTTCATTATGAAGAAGAAAAACCTTGAAGATGAAGTTAAGTTATCCATACTTAGAAAATTATCTATGTATCAATTAGTTTATCTGGTAGAGGAGATACACTTTTGGTCTGTATAGTTGACTAGGGCATTACTGGTACATGCATAGTTAGGTACATATAGGACAAGGTGTCAAGATGACATGTGCAAGTGTGTAAGTTAGTAGAATAAGTAGGGAAGAAGATATAATAGTTTGACATGCAACAATATCCAGCTAGAATAGAGCATGTCAAAAAATAGTTAATTGCAAGTTAAGGAATTTTTTTGTTTATGAAATAATTACTTGACTAATTAGAGATGAAATCCTAGATGTTGACCCATAGAGGGAAGGTGTTAATTTTTTTATTTTTATCAAATGTGTGAAAGTTTGAAGGTCAACTAAAGAATTTTTAGAAAATTACAAAGTTATAAAGTAAATATTGGGTATGTGCAGGATCATGGTTTGCCAAAAAGTGGCAATCTAAAAAATTTGTAGTTTTGAAATATCTCAAACCATTTCAAAATCTATGCCAACATTTTTCCCACCCACCCTGAGACTAAATGAAAATAATTGATATCTTTATAAGGTCTACTATATCTTTTGATACCAAACCTATATGGTCAACTTTAAAAACATCCTTAAAATGTGCTTTTGGCCTATTTTTATGCGATTTTTATTTGAAACATGTAGCTGACGAATTTTTTTTCACCAAAATTTGATGAAATAAAAGGGTTTATTAATGATGTTCTTATCTTTCCATAAATGTAAGGTTTGTCAAATTATGAGTTTAGTAAGTAATTATTACTTATTTTCTAATGGAGTTACATATAAAGTGTTGACTAACATAGTACTTGAAAAATAACTATAACTTTCAAATGGTACAACATCTTTGAAATCTAAAAGATGCATCAAATTCTATGTTTCTTCTATTATAAGGGAAAAAAATGAAAATTTTAATTTTGTGGAGTTTGGAATTAGGTAAGGTGGTGAGACACAAGAGTTATTTTATTCCAAAAATACTAAAGTCAAAAATTTATTATCAATTATTTATTTATAATAAAAATTCCAAAAAATATGTGTCACATCCAAGCATGAGTCTTCTTCTTATATCTAGAATATTATTAAAAAATATTATCATTTGATTTTCATTAAGATGGTCAGAAAATACACCTCCTTCTTATTTTTGTTTTAAAGTTTCTATAATATTGCATTAAATTCAAAATTTTGACCAATCATTTTTTTATTTTTTGAGATAACTCCCAGTAGTTAAAAAACTAGATTCAATTTGCTAGAGATTATTTTCTCTCAATTTTTTCATATAAAGTTAATAACAAGTAGAAAATTGTACATCAAGTTGACATAACCTTGATTTTCTAATTTTTTATTTCCACTTGAGAGCATAGTTTGATTGACCATGATCTTGCAAATACCCTATTGTAAATGTGAAGTTAACTCTACCTCTATGGAAGACTATGTAAGCTTTATGTGATGTGATTCTTGATGTGTGATCATGTTAGTCTCGAAATGGTTTTGACATTTGAATGTCAATAGACTTAACCAATTCTCTAGATGATGTCAAGTATAATATCACTAGCATAAAAACAACAATATATTACTAAATAAACTACTAAAAATTGTAGATATGTGACTAATTTTGATCTTGTGACCAATGGTAGTTTATTGCCAGACATTTATCTCCCAACCAAATTTATGACTAAATTATTTTAATCATTCATTAGGTCATCGATTAAGTCATTTATTGTTGTTACTTGGTAGTTTATATGGTAGTTTATTTGGTAATTTTGGTAGTTTATTTCGTAGTTTTTGAGTAGTATATTTAGTAGTTGATTTGGTAGTATATTTGGTATTTTTTGGTAGTATATATGGTAGTATATTTGGAAGTATATTTGGTAGTATATTTGGTAATATATTTTGTAGTTTATTTAATCATTAATTAAGTCATATTAGGGCACGATGGAATTGAACCACCATCCTCCTACTTATAAAGCAGGTGCTCTTCCATTGAGCTAGTACCCTTTAAAGAATAATGCAAAAAAATGAGAAAGTTGTCTTCCCAACATTAGATCTACAATGATCATGGTCACTGTAACATGATATACTCTTCTCAAAGAACAAAATATTTAGTTATTGTGAAAAACAACAATCTAAATCTTTATCAATAAAAATTCAAAAATTTTAAATTCTTCCATTCAAACATTTTAAAATTATATTTCATGTCAATTACACTTCTCTAAATTCTTGCAGTGATAGACTCATATAAAATATAATTTGGAGCACTTTGGCCACACACAAGTATTGTTTCTTGTGCTAACTTCTCAAAAAAAAGATACAATTGATTATGCAATTTATGTCAAGTAATTAGAACTTTGCATTAAATAAAAACATCAAACTCCATTAAAAAGTCACATCTATTAAAAACTATGAAACACAATCAATTGAAATACTCACTTTTTAACATATGGAGGTGTCAAAGGATCAAATATTTCCTCTTCCTTATGGTTAGGTGGGTGCTAAAAGTGTTCATTACACCTGATGTTGGCATTTATTGAACCTTAATCTACAACAACACAAAAATAGGAATTTGATAAAAAGAAGAGCTCTGAAAGAGTGCGAGTCCCTTCCTTATGTAAAAGTTAGAATGTAAATGAAACAAGTATTAGTTGTAATTTAATAATTAGAAACTATTTTTAAATATAACGCACTTCATGCATGTGTAAATTGTGTCTTTACTAATAGTTTTTAAATCAAAAGAAATTATAATAGTAATATAATAAAGACTATTTATTATTTTTATAAATATGTAATTTTTCTTTGGTAATATATTTGTGAGATTATATATTTGATAATAATTGATGAAAACATATAAGAACACATGTTATTGTTATTGTTATTGTGAACTTTGTACAAAAATTAAAACTCTGGAATCATTACTCTTGTAACAACTAAAAGCTTAAAAATAAAAATAAAAATATGATTTATATATGACTTTAAGCTTCCAATAAAACAATAAATAAAGATAAATGATTGGTTTAATCAACCCATTAGAAATAAACTTTTGTATAAGTTCAAAGGCAACACTCTAAAGAAAAAATGTCAAATTAAAACATGAAACAATTTCATTGAAATATTTTATTTTATTTTTAAATAAAAAATGGAAATCTTTAAGAAAGAAATGTGACTCCAAGATAATTTCCAGATATTTCTAATATAAAATTAAAATTGGATAAGTGATGTTAATGAATTATATATAAAGAAGGAAATAGTATTTAGTTATTTATTTTGTTATGTTTGCCCAAATAAAAGTTTACATATTAAATTTTAATTAGAGAAAACTAAAGAGAAAGATTTATCTCTTCCTCTTTGTATCAAATATATATAATAATAAATAATATAGTATCCAACAAAATATAAATTTAATTGGACAAAACTAAAATTTTAAATCTTTATATGCAATACTTGTGATGCATAGACTACAAAATGACTTTCATTATCTCTACAATTGATTGCAAATATAAAATTTTAATAGTCCTTTTAACATCTAATTAGGTCCTTCCTTATGATAAACCTTTTAAAATGTCTTGGTTAACATTTTACACCCTTTGCCAACATACTTTTTTCCCATGCCAGAATGACATCTTTGGAAGAGGGTATGGACATTACTATTGTTCTGACATGCATGAAAAAGGTGGAAGCATAACAAAATATGTTTGGAAAAATGCCTCAAAGAAATGATCATGTAGAAGTAGAATTTCCAGCTGAATCATCTTGAACAACTTCTGCAATGTTTTCTCAATTTGCACCAACACCACATTTTTTAAGTTTTTCACATAATTTGGGAAAATATCTCAAAATTTTAGGTTTATATTTACCATTCAGAGCTTGCCTTAATCGTAGTCAAGGCCAAATCCACCATGAATACAAGGTCCAAGAGCTCTATCATAATTTTCTCAATGCTGGGAGAATTGGGTCTTTTCTTTAGTGGAGAAGCAACAAATTATCAGCCAGAGCAGTCCCTTCTTTGTTGGTGGCCTCTAACAACTTTCTCACAACTTTGATGCCATGCACCCAAATTGAGCAAAAGTGGAGTTATTAGAAACAAGGTTTTGGGGGAGGTGAGAATGCATCCAACAGCCATTGATCTCATTTGCCCCTTCCTTGGACCCCTCTCAATTGATAGACCAGCTTCAGAGTAGTGAGTTGGGGTTTGATTACATGCAACTACCTAGAAGTTGTGTCATCCTTTCTACCTCAAGGTTTTAGTATTTTGCACCAACAAGATAGATGATTGGAAGGTTCAAAGGAATTTTTGATATTTTTTTTAATTTAAAAATTTATAAACCCCTAGTTAAATTTGGATCAACCAATGAGAAAATTGAAATTTGTATTAAGAAATTAATTTTTAAATAAAAGAACTTCAAACTTTAGGTTTTATATTTTTTTGGTTCCCAAAAATTAATTGTGGAACATTAGTTCCCTACGTTATGATTTATAATATATGACTTGAGACATATACATTTTGAGAGAAAATATCAATTGATAGCTTTGCTAAGATTTATTTTCATCAAGTTTCACACTTTATTTATGGTGTTTGTATCCATTCTACCATCTACCTTTATTATTGACATGAAGAATTATGCATTCACCGATAACTCAACAACATATCCATATTCCCTATGCTGTAGCTACATTTTCTAAGAGCATCATGTTCTTTTGTGATTATAATGGTCTAAGCTTGCATGTGTATCTTTGATGGAATTGATCATATTGAATGATTTTCTACCCTTTGAGGACCCAATGTTGAAATAACTATACCCACATGCTCTTTGAGAATTAAAAATAATAATTTATGTGACACAATGTCCAACATGTCTCCACCTAAATTCCCATTTGGCAAGCTGATTAAATACCCATCTGATTGAACACTTTTCATGTTTACTTTGTTGAGCTTTCGCAAGTTCCATTCTTTATAAAAGTTCTTCAATACTTTCCTAAACATAATTTTAAAATTTACTCTATGGATTGAGCTTGAAGGATTAAATAACTATCATATTTGATATGTACAATGTTTCATGGGCTTGATACTTGCATCTATATCTGTGATCATTACATTCATCAATCTATGTATTATAGAGGGAGGAAGTTGGAAATTTTGTTGGGCTCAACTCATAACTAGCCACTTGAAAATATTCCATAACAAAGACTCTAAAATATATTTTCATATTACATATCCTATGTAACTATAGCCATCTCATTTAGTGAAAGTACTCTTTCAAGACACCTCACATACAATGTCTAATGATCTGACTCTACATGGATAAATTAAAGGTGGTAGACTGACACTTAGTTACACATATGCATTTGAAGGGTCTTCATTTGTGACAAGAAAACCCCATTACTTTTTCATTTATACCTTCTTTATTCTTCACACATCTATACTCCAGAGTTGAAGGTTCTTCATTTTTTTGGTTAAGTCAGTTGTAACTAGTGAACAATATTTCAATATGTTTGGCACTGTTGTGTACAGTATTACTTCAAAGTAACATGTATGACCCACTTGCTGTAGACAACTAAAAATCCAATTACTTGGCCTCTTTCGCCATGTAGATACCTTCCCAAATGGGGGCACAACCCACATATATTGGTCAAACTCCTCAAATCCAAAGTCAAGTTCCACAAGCTCCCTGATCCTTTCCCCAAGCTTCACAACCATCTTATACCTTACCTCCACAAAGCAATCCATTTATCCCATAGATAGCTTATGTTCCTCAATCCCAACCTCAAATCTAATATCAGTAGCAACCTTCACAACACATGCAGCAATATATGCCACCTCTACCTCAGCAACCCATCATCCATCATTTAGTTTCCCAAGCCATGTACAATCCCTACCAGCCCATACCTCAAAGCCATCCATATTCAATTACACCATTCGGCACATATCTCCCTCAGAGTTCTCCTATAGTAGAGGCACCACATCCATCACCCATTAATTCAGAATGGGAAGCCATGAAGATAGCTTTGAAGAACATCCAGGAGGGAAATGATCCAAAAAACTTCAAGTTTGAGAATGTGTGTCCTTACCCATTTGATAGAGCCATTACCATGACACCATTTCCCAAACACTTTGAGATACCCAAGTTTGACAAATTCAAAGGAAAAGGAGACCCTGTCACACATATCAATGAATTTTACATGCATTGCCAAGAAGTGGCATACAGTGACGTCTTCCTTTTGCACGTCTTCCCCAAAAGTTTGGTTGGACTAGCTCTTGAATGGTTTTATAGAATCCCATATGGCATAATCAAAAAATTTGATGAATTGTCTGAGGCATTTGTAGCCCAATATGCCCATCTTGTTGAGACAGAATTATCTGTGGTTGCTCTTGTCCACACTAAGCAACAAGGTGGAGAAAGTATTTGTGAATATCTGCAAAGATGGCAAACCCTTACCACCCACATATCTTGCACCCTGGCAGAGCACCATTTAGTGAAAATGTTTATTGATAATTCCCATCCTAGCTTAGCTCACCACATGACCATGAACTATTTGCAGACCAAGGAAAGATCACTGAGCAAGGACTCATTAGAGATGGTGTGGTCAAGATTTACAATGAAGCCAACCAAAATCAAACACATTTAAATGACAAGTCTAGGTATTGGAACAAAAACAAGGGCATTGCAATAGATAGGGTCACTAACACAAGACATGTGAATATTGTTGGTCCTTCCCAAAATTAGTGCAACCCACCTTATCAACCAAACAATCAACAAGCTATCAACAACCAACAGTAGAATCAACAAAAATTTCAAATCCACAATCCAAAGCCCAACTTTCAAGGGTCTAACAATCAAGCTAATGCCATCAATGTAGCTATAGGACCAATGCCCAAGTTCCAACCCACACCTTGAAACTATACACCCCTTGGTGAGCCATTGGACATCATTTTTGAGAAATTAGTCAAGGAAAACCTCATCAAATTTCCTCCTACCCAGAAAATTGACCCAAGCCAATCCAAAGCTACATGGTATAGAGACAATGAGTATTGCAAGTTTCATAGGGTGAAAGGGCACACCACCCTCAGATGCATGAAGCTGAAAGATTATGTGCAGGAACTCATTACTAAGAAAGAAATCATAGTTGGAGCACAAACCTCTCCCAATGCAGGCTTGCAAATCTATAAAAATGCTTTTCCTCCTCACAACAACCAAAATCTTGGAAAAGCACCCATCCAAACCAACAACAACAACACCAACAACTGCCAGCCCAACAAATAGCATGGGAAGAACAATGACCACACTTCATCCTACATAGACTATGGTAGCCTCATAGGTTGTATATCTAAGAAAGAGCCTTCTGTCAATGTTATCAATATCTCCAAGCCCACCATAGCGGCCTCCCATCAATCCTTCAAGAAATCTTATGTCATTCCCCCTCCACCATCTTTGCAACCCAAAACAACCTACCATATCCCCCCTTCATCTGCTAAGTCCATTCTGGGTCCCCATGTCCCAAAATCTACCATCCTCCATCCTCCTATGAGCCATCATAAAAATCCTATTCCCTCCATTCCTATGCAAGATCAACAAAGGCACATATTAGGGCACATCATCCATCATCATCCCCCTACATGCTCTTCCATATCCTCTCCATCTCACAAAGATTCTCCTAACCATCTTCCCAAAGCTTACCACATCAATGTGAATGCCAACTTCAAAATGCATAAAGCTAAATATCCACATCCTAGGCAACCATATATCTATTCTAAAAGAAATACTCCAAAAAGGCAAAATCCAATCAAAGAATGCAAAACAATGCAAAAGCCTATGAAAAGAAAATCCAAAACCATGTGATCTCAAAGAAAAAAGTTGAAACCCAATGCATAATGGCATCCACCATTGCTAATCCCCCATCCATTGACTCATATCCCCCATCTACTAACTCCATCTTGGGTGCCTATATTCCCAAGCGTGCTTCCACAAATCCTCCATCAAGCTCGCATCTACCATCTATCCCCCATATGCTCTTTTCACACCCGTCCCAACATGTGCCAATGTTGATCCTGCAAGCATCCCCATCTCATGCTCCTTTCCAACCTTTTCATCCCTCCATCTCCTACCATCAATCCCACCTAATCTGATCTATTGCATAAATCACACATCTAGTGTACAAATAGCTAGCAACAAAATTGAACATTCCAATAGCCAGTGAAAAATCCCAAAAAGGCCAAAGATAGCTGAAGAAAGCCAAAATCATTCTCGCTAAGTCCAAAGTCAAAAAGTCAAAAAAATAAAGAAAAATAAAGCGTCCACTGGTGAAAACTTGGCAACTCAAGCACCTTGGACAAGTACCATGATGAAAACTTGGCCAACAAGCATCATGCATAATCCAGCCATCCCTAGCTTAGCCTATCATCCTCATGCTTTTGGTCACATCTTTCTATCTAGATCCATCTTCCAATTTATCCACCTATCTTTCATTCTCCAACTTTTATCTATCACAATCCACTTATCTTCTGCAACCTCACCCCATCATCCCAGCTATCATCCATCTCCCTAGCACCTTCAGCTCTTCCATCCTAGATTCAATCCTATCACATCCATTGTAAGACATCCTTTCACATGTCATCTTTTGACTGGGGGCACTATATTCCTTAGAGATCTTGTCTTTTCCATCCTCCCTTATCATTGGTATCTCTCTCTAGGCTATCCTCATGCAAATCCAATGCCATCCTCTCATTAGCCATTCACTCTAGTGCCATCTATCAGCTCAGCTACCACCAACCTTAGCATTGTCCCCATCCTTGGTCACACATCTATCATCATCATTGGATGCATCCTACCAAATCCATATCTTTTGCTATCACCTCATCCTTAGCTTTTGCATCTTTCACCAACTTGAGCCATCCCACTATCTTATCATCCAAAGCTCTTGTACAGCTTGTATATCTAGATCTTGTCCAAAACTTGTACCATATTCCAACTTGTAAATAATCTTGTATCCTAGTTTGTATCCTATCACATGCACAAAAATAATCCCATTTTCCTTAAGCTTTTCACAAAACCCTCAAATTATCCAACTATCCATCCAACACACTCTAAAACATTTCCATCTCACAAAACCAAAACATGAACAACCTTGTACATTTGTAACATATCTTTGTCTATCAGCTTGTACATTCTCTTTAGCTTAGTACCATTGTATCTATCTAGCTTTTGTGTCAGTTCATCCTTGATCAACATCTTGCGCACATCACATAAATCTTGGTTAGCTATTTCAATGCATCCTTTAGCTATATCTCTTGTCATCAAAGTGTTATCCTTCTCAATTCATCTTTCCAAGTGCATCACTCATCCAAATCCACCAGCTTAGGTGCTCTTTGATAGACCCTTGTAGGATGTAGCTTTCCTCATGTCTAATATTGCTCTGTTAGTACCTCATCCTACCCATCTCATTGGAAAATGGTTCTCTTTTGGATTTTCACTTTCTTTTGATTTGGAATCTTTCCTTTTGGGTCTTGAAGTATCTTTTCCAAGAAATCTTTTTGTTCCCTCCTCAAAGTTGCCATGATCTTCCATATCATGGTATACTACAAATGGGGCAATCTAAGCGTAAGGTTTTGATCAAATATTTTGTTTGTTTTTCTTTTTTGCTTGTGGGTTACCTAGTGTTAGTTCCATGCTACTTCCTATAGGATTCATGTGTGCTACTGGGGAAATCCTTGCATGTTTGTTTTGAGTCAAGTCTTTCAGTCCTCTAGATAGTTGGTGAAAAGGCCTTGATGTTTTTGGTAACCTTGGCAATTAACCAACAGTCCTATAAAAAATCTAGTGGTCAACTACATGGTGGTACTTCTCTTTGAAGTATCCCCCCGCTCAAAAAGCTTCAATGGAATCCCTTCATCTCCATTATTCCCCATCCATATCTAGCATCTATCTCTCCTACCCCAGCTTATGCATCAGTATCTCTTTGAATCAATCATCACTCTTAGCTTTAGGGATCCACAATCCTAGTCTTAAAATCCACCAATCAAATCAATCCACCAAGCCTCGTCTTTTGAGATCCACAACCCTGGTCCTAGGGATCTTCAAAACCCATCTCTCACCAATCTAGCTCTTTGAAATCTTGTTGCATTAGCTTTATCATCCCATCATCCATCTCCCTATCTTGGATTCCTTTTTATAGTGCTTTGCTCCTTCATCCTCCCCAATCTTAAAAGTCTTAAGCTTATTTACTCTTGTGCCTCTAATTTTCCCCTTTATCATTCTCCCATAGTGAGAGTTTGAGCTAACAAAACCTCTTCTCTTAAGTCACTCTTCGTCCTCCCACCTGCCAAGATTCTTGTACTTTTCAAGAAGTCATCAAGCCTCATTTTCTCTCCCTGTCACCTTCTTGAGGGGGCATATCATAGTCTAGTCTCTCCTTCTTATCCAAGATTGGGGAAACTTTGTTGCTAAAAAATCTTCCTCATGTCGTTTATATTAAAACTTCTTTGAAATAGTGTTATCTCAACACTATGTCAAAGAGGGGCAAAATGTTGACACCTAAAAATCCTTTAGAAAATAAAGTATTTTTATTTTCTGAAAAAGTCCCTAATAACATCACCATTTACTAATTTATTTATTTATTTTTATGCCATTAAATCCCTTTATCTTCATTAAAAATATTTAATTAAAGAATCCCTCCCAAAAATGTTTCAATCTTATCTAAACATTATTTCCTTATTTATTAATTATTTAATTAATAAATTGACCAAAAATCCCAAAATAAATAATTTATTTTTTTTTTTCCCAAAACTTGGCCAATTTCCTTAAGACCACTAACCTCTTCCAAAATCTTCTAATCCTTCTTTAATTTCGATCAAAAGCTAATCACATCATTTCCTACCCCTAATCCCAACTCAAAATATTTCATTAAGATTAAATATTAATCCTCATGTTTATTAAAAATATTTTAATAAATATCTCCTCAACCCAAACCCTTGAAATAAATAAAACTTTATTTATTTCCTAAAAACCTTATTTATCCTCATCCTAGGAAGTTCTAGACTCTTCTAGAAAGTCTTCATCCTCATCCAAAGCATAGACTCTTCTAGAAGATGTCAATCCTTATCTTTGACCCTAATCCTAATTCCCCCCCTAACCTTGTCACATTCCCTAAACATGGGTTAAGACTTGCCAACCCAAGCCAAAGCCAACAAATATCTCCTCCTTCACCCACGCTCATGAAATGCCATCCACTAGCCCATCTCTAACAAGCCTAATCTAATCTTAACCCAAGCCTAATCCAAGCCTTACTCAGTTGCACATTCCTAAGTCAAGCTTAAGAATTTCTTAATCCAACTCAAGTCAAAATATGTCAACTCTCTCATAAATATCCCAACCATAAAACTTTATGAAGCCCAAAAAGCCATAAATGACTCTTACAAGCCCATTCATTGCTCTTACAAGCCATTATGAGGGTCTTTATGAGCTTTGAGCCTCTTTTGTTGACCCCTCAACCCCTCTTGTTCTAACCAATGACCTTGTGACATGTGTCACTCCCTGATTGACTGTAAGAAAGCACAATCTATATGCTCTTCTCTCATTCAATCTAAACCTTTCATAAGCTTTCTCCCATCCTTGCATCCTAGCCCTTGATCCCTCAAGCCCTTTGCCTATTTAAGGAATCCTCTCCCAAGCCATTTTAACACAATCTAGAAAGTAAAGCCATAATTCCATTTTGAGAAGCCATTTTTACATCAAATCCATTCACCAAAATCTATCAAAAATCCTCCATTGAAGCCCATTTGAGCATTTGAGCATACATACATAATCAAGCCATCTTAGCTATTAGACATAGCTCTACATCAAGTGATCATCCTCATTGAGAGAGCCTATCCATGGCTCATATTCTCATTCGAGGACTTCACCTTGTCTCTCATGAAGTTATGTTAAATTAGTATGAAAATTCTTTTTGATTGTTTTAATTTAGTGTTTCTAACATACTAAAGTAGCATATACACTTGCTACTCACTATTTTTTCATTGTTTTTTGAAATGGTCATTGTTCACATAAATCTAATAACCCTACAACAATGGTGATATTTCCCTTTAAATCAATCTTGGTCAACTTGCTACCACATGTCAATATTTGTAGTAGTGTGTTATGGATTCCTATTTATTTCATCAATGATCTAAAAACTATATATAACTTCAATGGAATCATCCTCTATTCATCACTATTGACTGTTACTGCTGCTCCTTGCTATATATTCTTCTTTCACAAGAGGATCTATAATACTTTTGTTGCGCTTATCCAATCTATAAATTCTTTTACAAGAATTTTCCTTTGATTCCACTCAATTAAAATGAGCATCAACTCTAATTTTATTTCTCTGCACAATAATCTGCATTATACACACTATGCTTGACACTTCAATATCAAGTTTTATGACCTACATACTATGTCCTTTCTAGATACATTCTTTTTTACATCTCATTAACTAATGGAAGTACATCACAGACATAAAGAAACACACTGCCCAATAGCAACTAGGTCAAAAAGCATTGCAAATGACATAAGGAAGAACATGTTGCAACCCATCTTCATCATCAATGCAATATGAAGAGTGTAGCAATAGCAGTATAGCTCCTCTCCTTGATAGTGTAAGTGTACCACTTCAAAAACATGCACATAATAATGATGCAATTGACACCATTCCTTCACACTTAGTGCCAGACTCCACTCTATCTGAGAGTACATGAACTAGGTCCACATTTTTTTATGTCCCAACCACTAAAGTGACAGAATCTTTATTCTTTTTTACGTGTTCATGATTTGGTTGCAACAAGTCCTGTCGATAAAGTACCACTATCACAAATTGACCCTAAATACCTAACAACTACTCTAATCACCTAACAAGTTTGGGTATGATGGATAAGAAAGAGGTTGGGTCCACTCAAGGAATTGAAAACAACTTGGTACTAAAATTCATTAAAAAAAAAGGATGATAAATAACAATCCTTTAAGAGAAAAACTACATTTTTTTAACCCATTGGGACTCTAATCAACTAACAATTTCGGTGGGTAAAGAGATTCAATCAACTCAAGTGAAGAAAAACCATAAACATTGATATTTCATGCATCTAATAGTTACACATACAAGAATGAGAAATAGCATAAACCATAAAGGTTAATTCTATAGACATAGTTAACAAGTTTATAAGGTAATATGTACCATGCCAATATTGAAAAGTATCTTGATAAAAATATCAGTATGTTAAAAAGAAAATTGTTTTGAAATGCCCAAAATGAAATAAAGAGAAGAGGAAATGGTGAAAAATAAACAAAGAAAACTTTTCCCAAATGGGGTGTTATAAGATAATGTAGTGGTAATAAAATAATCTTATATTTTATAAATATGGTTATTACACAATGTTAGTGTGATTAATAGAAATTATATGTTGAGACTATAAAATATTTGTAATTGCTAATTAATCTTGTTGATATGTAGAGATAAACATAGAGTATTCTTTTGAGTGCATGGAACTTTTTGTCTTCTCCAGGAGTTTATAGATAAAATTTCAAGAGTTTGAGTGTAGATTGGGGTGATTTTTACTTCATGTCTCGTTCAATGTCAATTGAGAGGAGATTTGAGGAAGTTAATTGATAATGATGTATTGATAGGACAAAAACTTCAATTGTGAGCAATAAAAGTTATTAAAATTTGAAGAATGGATTAATATGATTAAAAAATTCATTGATCATTCATTTAGTTATATGTTTGGGTGACTAATTATTAGTGACCAATTTTTTAGTCATTTATTTGATCATTTATTGAGTCACATATCTTATTCTAACATTGTAATTTCACTCAATGACCAAATTAGTGATTTATTTAGTTACTTATGCTTATAAATTGTAAATCATTACTAGAATTTGATCACTTTTAGTCATGTGACTAAAAAATTTAGTCTTGTGACTAAATATTTTAGTCACATAGTCATTTATTTACCAATATTCTACTAGTGTATAGATGCCAAGTCAAAAAATACTTTAGGTGCCGAGAAATCTTTAGGTGGTGAATGAAGTTCAAGTGCCGAGAAAAGTATAGGTGCCAAGTGAAATAGTCTTACTATAAGAGCTGAGTGAGGCAATTTTTCTATGTGTCGAGCATCAGCAAATAGTATGTGTTGAGTAACATAGAATCAACATATGATTTTGTGTCTTCAAAAACTCAGATGTAAACCATTTTTGGAGCTGACATAGGATGGATCTTGAAGGATCTTGCAGATAAGATTGAATCTTTTACATTACGTATGCAATCAACATGCAACCAATAAGAAAAGTGCAAGCAATGAGTGGGAAATGAAGATTTAATATTGATCATAGATTCAAACCTAATCCCAAGTCTTTAAAATATTTAAAAGGAGGGTGAAACCCCATTGAATTATAGGATGAGAGAAGTGTATGGGTAAACTATAGAAAAATTTAGAAGGGTTAGAGACTTAGTGAAGAATAGAGTAGCATTGTAGAATCTAATTCTTGAAAGAATAGATTATCAAAACATCATAGAGTGACATATCAGATCAAGCAAGGATCAGAGTGAGAGAGTAGAATGAGGATCTAGAATCAACAATTGTAGATTGCAAAGCTATTAGGTTAAATATTTTCTAATACTCTCTAGCAATTTTATTAGATATATAAATCCTATGGACTTAGGTTGGCCTAGCAGCCATTTGTAAATCCTTTAATAGGGTGGCATTCCAAGTGAATGTACAAAAGTCCTTTAACCAAGCCTTCTTTTAACAAGGTATTGAAATCCTTTAACTAGATCACTTTTGATAGAGTGTAAAGTCTTTAATAATATAGGCCTTTCATAGGGAAAACCATTGGAAGTGGTCAAACATTGTAACCTCAAATAGTTACACATTGTTGTAGTGATATTTTGTGGGTGTCATCTATACCCTAGTTTTTGGGTTACCAAATTTATTTGTTGTCTATTTTCATGCATGTCTTTACTTTAAAGATCAATAGATAGATTGGATGCATGTAAATGGTTTTAGTTAAAAGAATTTAAAAGGGTTAAAATTAGTTACTTTTGATTCAACTCTCCACCACACCCCCACCTCTTAGAAGTAAATCTTCCCACTTGTAAATTCCAACAGATCAGAGAATTATAGATTTTGTTAAGAGAAGAAAGTGTTATATTGTATATTGAAGATATCAATAGTAAGAAAGAGGTTATGTATCTATCTTTTTGTACCAAGGAATTACATTATAAGTTACATGTTTAGATAGTGGGATCAAGTTTGACAAGATTTTGTATATGTATATGTACCAACTCCTAGTAGGGTTGATGCTTCTAACAAGGACCAAGTCCTCTAACAAGGACTGAGACACTATATAAATGGAATAAGCTCCTAACAAGGTTAATATCTTTAACCAGATACTTTTGATTAGTGGATCATTTTGTAGATACTATCCCCACTGGGTTTTTCCTTAACCAAGGTTTCCCTAGTTAAAAAAATATGGTGTTAAGAGTTATATAATTGCATGTTTATCTTTACTATTTAGTAAAATTAGTTTGATTTTATATGCAAGTTATAAGGAAATTAATAATATCTATTTTTGGTCTAAAGCTTCTAGGATACTAATTCATACCCCCTCCCTTGGTATTCCCTATTTCTAACAATTTTACCCAAAACAAAATTATATTACATCAAGATTTAATCAATACAAGCACATGGAAAAGTTCATTCCATGTTCTGTATTTTATGTATCCAAGAGGGATACTTGAATTGAGGAATCTATGAATAAGTGAGCTAATAAGTGTTTAATGAGAATAATATGTAGGAGGCATTACAAAAATCCATAATCAAGTCAAAGAAACCTTGGAGGACTCTAGACAATAGTACAAGGAGAAAGATAGAAATAAAAGAAGGGACATAGTTAGCATCAAAAAGTCTAACCACTTCTATAAACCATAATTTTCAAAAAATCCCATGAAATTGGAGTCTTAGAAGGTTCCTTATAGCTTTCTTAATATTACTTGTAGGACATCAAGTGGCTATGTAGAAGTGGTAGTGCTCATATGAACCCAATCAATGTGATCCATGCAAGGTGCATCATAGAATGAAAGATTCAAATATGACAAGAAATTGAGATTGAAGTATCCAAGATCCTCAATATTGGTATGGAAAATAAAAAGTAAGCTAGATGAGATGGAATATGAAGCTACAATGCAATGTAAGAAAAAATAACTAAATCTTATGTAATAAGATGAAAGATTATTATTCCATCCTAATTAAGTGAGATGAGCTAAGCTAAATGAAATAAATGGAAATGCTAAGCTAGAATATAAATATGTAAGTGCTCAAGAAATCAAGTATGATAATGGCAATAATATAACAATAGAATGAAATCTAGAGGTGAAAAGAGTGAGAAGAGAGCCTTCTTTTAAAGTGATTTAGAAATTAGTGGACAATCAAGATTAAAAGGGAAATAATTATCAATGGTGGGGAAACAATACTTATTAATTCATGCTCTTGTGTCTTAAGAGGCCAAAGGAAAGTCCAAGATTAAGAGGAAAAGCAAGGAGTTGTTAAGATTATTAGGAAAAATAATGCAAAAGTCAAAGATTCCACCCTCATGGAGAAAATAGAAGAATTAAAAAGTTGTTAAACAAGAAAAAAGGTTCTCACCTAGAAAAAGTGATTGTCTACATGATTAGAGATATGAAAAAATTAATTTAATTTTAATCAAGAAATAAGAAATGTTTGTTTAAATTTAATTTAATAGAAGTAGGGGAGTGGGTGGGGCGATTCTCTCTCTATTTTTTTTTTTTAGAAAACTGATTTTCATGTGCAGTTAGGATAAAGTGGTATTTTTTATTTAATTAAAAGGATGCATGCTATTTCAATTAAATAAATTTAGGATTAAGTGGTCAAAATTTAGGATATAGTAAAATAAATGATTATGTGGTGATTTGATCAAATAGTTATAATTTTTAATTATGTATAATTGACTTAATGCATGGAAATAGTTTGGATATTAATTAAAGTTTTTAGACAAGGGCTTATAATTCACTAGACAAAAATGGGGTGATTACATATACAATTTTAAGTAGGTGACCTAGTTTGGGAAATCTCAAGAAAAAAATACTACCAAAGGGAATAATTACTAAATTTATCACGAGGAATGTAGGTCCCTGTAAAATCCTCCAAAATTATGGTTCAAGAGTATACAAAATTGGTCTCCTTGTAGATATACCTCTACGTCAGGCTTCTAATGTTGCAAATTTGACATCATAAAAGGGAGATAATAGCAATGATACAAAAGGTTCTCTAAAAATAGAAACAAAACATATCATGTAGACTCTTTCATTAGAAAAACCTATTAAGATGGAGAGGATAATAGAAACAAAAATCCACTAGTGGACAAGGAAGAATATCTAGAAAAAATATTTTGTAAAATATAATGGATTGCCTAATAGTGAACAAGTCTAATTGGATGAATCATACATCAAGAAACATGGAGGAAAGCTAGAAGACCTTATAGATCAAGTAGACTTTAGATTCATCAACTTGGGGAGTGTGATGCAAGATAAATCCAAAATGTTTTGAATTGATAAAGAAACAAAAAAATTTGTTTTCATAGAATTTGTATTTTCATACCTATATAATAATGAATGTTTTCTATTGTGAAAATCATATATTTATTTCCTACAAAATCATGAAATCATGGAATTTTTGTTAAGTAAACTCTTGGAACTTCCTAAAGTATATATGTTGTATTTGTCAAGGAATAAGACATATTTTGTAAACCATTATTTGCATTATCAAAATTTTGTCAAAGGATTCATTAGAGTCACTAGGAGGTCACATAATCCCTAGTAGTATTCATTAGGTTATAACTGTAGAATTTTACAAGTTGCAGATAAGGAAATACAAAATTGGAAACTTATTTGCAATGTTAAAAAAGTTGTCAATTTGCAATTTTACAACCTTTGGAAGTTGAACAACCATTTTCATCCAAAAAATTTGGCAAACCAAAAAGATTAATTTTTGAAGTTTTAAAGAGTGAATAAAAGATATTTTTTTGAGCTACACAAGTTATAAAAGTGTACTTACAAAGTTAAAACATTGCCAAAAAAAATTGGTATACATGGATTGATAAATAAAAATTGAAGAAGAATAGATGTAGAGATATTGTATTAACTTCACTTTCCTCCAAATTAGTGAATTTTTTTGTGGTTTTTAGTGCAAGAGCAACTTAAGGATGTCTTTTGATGATCTTTAAAAAAAAATTGATTGTAGGTTGGTTTAGCCAACTACCATATAATAAGGACTAATTTATGAAGTACCAAGTTGTCTTGGTGTGTGTGGACAATTATATGATTGAGTTAAGTGTTTTGAGTGGTAATTTAGGATCTAGGTGTTTAAGTCCTAGAAAGTCAATGAAGGTTTAAAATTTGACCAAGACTTCAAAATTGAGTAGGTTTTAAGACCTTGATGGTTTTAGTTGTTTTAAGGTCATATATAATGGTTTCAAGTCAAGTTCAACTATTGAGGTTAGTGGTTCAAAGTTGTAATGACCACATTTCCTAAAACCAAGGAAATGGATTTAATGGTGCCCAAATCTCAACCTAAGACTCCAAGCATGTAGGAATAGGATATTTAAGACCAATCATACCTAATCTAATAGTTAGTGAAGTTATTGTATAGATTGTGGACTAAGAACCAATATTTTTGAATATAGTTTTTATAACATAGTCTTGATCAAGACATTTAATAGATTGAAGGAATTATATTTAATGTATTGATATTTTGACTCTAGATATTTATTAAATATTTTTGTTATTATTTTAGCAATTTGGTACATTTATTGGTCATTTTGTAAAGGGTAAAAGTACATGGTTGTGTCACCTTTTAGGCTGACTTATCAAAACAACTAAATTTGAGTATTTCTATCTAAATATCAATTTTGTCCAAACATATGATTTACATAAATTCATTCTAGCTAAGTTATATATGGTCTTACACTTTTCCAATTGGAAATGTCTATTAAATGCATTTTTTATACTAGTTTGTATCAAATTACTAAAGAAATACCATTATTTCAGAAATGTGGTGTTTCAATAAATCTTACTATTTTTTATGATATTTTTTCTAATAACATATAAAACCCATTTTATAGATCTCAGAGTCAAGAATGTTCTCATATAGAGTTTATAGTATTTTAATTAGATATAGTATATTTTAATTAAAAAAATTTACAAGTACATATTTTAGCACTTGAAAAGATGTCAATTTTGAGAAAGAAAACAATATTAAATCATATCCAAATAAATTAAAATTTATATGACATTCTAGAGGAGAGAATCCTCTTTTAGAATCTATAAATTTTATCCTAGTTAGAATAGATTTTTTTTTGAAAAATGTGGTGGGATATGAAAACAATCGATTTCAAGTGAACTAAAATTTGAATCATTATAAAAGAGAAAATATAGGTCTAAAGCCAATTTTTAGTTTTGATTGTTCTAGCTATATATGTTATCTATAACATAGTCTAAGATCAAAGGGAAATAACTTTATTTCCATCTAGTTTTGTGGTGGGAAATGGACTATTAATGTTTCAATTTTTTTTAGTAGCTAAAATATCATCTATAAAAATTAGGAAAATATATCAATTCTTATTCCAAATAATTATTAAAAATTATAATCCTAAACTTCATTCATTTCTACACATTTCATTAGTTTACTTCATTTTCAAATTCAAAATAATAATACCAAATTTATGTCACTGAAGGTGAAGAGTTATACTTTTGTTAGCCTTTTCCTTTGCAAAAGGGTGACATAGGTTTGTGCGTTTACACAAAATTATTGAAGTTTCACTACTTGGCTGTTTAATTCTAAACTAGTCATGTAAATAATGACTTTATCTTGAGTTCCCATGGTTCAAACTTCATGGCCACTTGGAATCAAGTAAAGAACTAGATAAATAGTGTATATATGAAGTGTGGAGTTATTTATTGTAGGAGATCTAATTTTTTTAAAAAGTCCTAGGTGAGTATAGTGGCATTCTGGCTAGTGGTTTGTGTAGAATAGTAGAAAGAGGACATGCTAGAGGGGTGTGTCATTTTTTTTTTTGTATGCAATGAGAGGAGAAGCTTTTTTTTTTTGAGAAACCAATGGAAGCATAGAAAATAGACTAGTGTATATGCTCCTAAAACCCTTGAAAATAGGGGTTTCTAACCAAGCTAGTGTACAAAGAATGTTAGGACCTAAGACAAAAGTAATATTTGAATCTTGATTGATGGTAGAGAGAATCCATAGCTTATTAAGGGGATTGTTTACAAGGTTAAGAGATATTACAAGAAATTAGGTTTGAGGAGGCCTAATTGGGGCAAAAAGGCTACAAGGCCTAAATCCTTAAAAATGTAGAACTCGATAGGAAAACTAAGAAAGAATCCAACAAAATTGAACATTTTGGACTAAAGACAAGTCTAGAATACTGAGAATTTGTATTCCTATCACTACCTAAATATTTTTAGGAGAAAAGTGGGTTGAGTTGAGCCAATAGGTGCATAGTAAAGTTTGAGGTATGGTTGATGTTTGAAGTTAGTGAAGATTTCTAAAGCAGAGAGGGATATTGGAAGTGATATCTTAGTAGGGTAAGTAGTACTAATCTAGAAATATCAAGTAATAGGTCTTAGGAAGAGCCAAAAGAACTATTGAGAGTTACTAAACACTCCCTAGCAAAGTTCTATCAAGGCCCAATTGAAAGGCTTGTGCAGTGCAAAGTGCATGTCAAAGTTAGGTGAATCCATATGAGAAAGAACTATGTTGACCAATGTAGAGTTGGTAAGGGATTTGACAAAATAATAAGACAAGAACATGCTTCTTGAGGAATTTTAATCAGAGATGATGAAAAAATTAAAGAAAGTTGTTGAAACTACAAGCAAGTTGAAAGGGTAGTCAGAAATGGATAAGGAAAAAGGAAAGAATCAAGTAGGATAGGAGATAGAACCAAAAATAGACCTTCCATTAGCAAAGGAATATTTTCCCAAGGCATCGAAGGCACTAAGTGGCAAAGTAATAGATGGCATTCCTATCTTTAATAGAATAATGGATGCAAGGTTAGTTATAGAATGGATTGAGGCTATGGAAAATTACTTTGAAAGTGATGGAATAAAATATGCACAAGAGGTAAAGATATATAAATAAATATTAAGAGGACAAGAATTAACTTGGTTGAAGTTCTTACTAGAAGAAAGAGAGAAGGAAGGCAAGAAGCGAATAGTCAATTGGAAGACTATGGTGGGTAAGGTGAAAGAAAATTATCTACTAGAGGATTATGACATCCAAATACACAAGAAGAGAAAAAATATTAGATAGAAAGACATAGAAGTGGTTGCCTATATTGAAGAATTTCAAAAAACAATCCTAGGGTCTAGAGTGGAATAAAGTGAAAGCATGAAGGTTTCTATATACTTGAATGGTATTAAATGGAGTATGAAATAAGAACTAAGTCCCTTTGCACTTTCTACCCTATATAGACATTATTATATGGCTCTCAAAGTGGAAGAAAATTTGGGAAAGAAATAAGAGTCAAATACTAAGGATAGTGGAAGAGGAAGTGAATCTAGAGTAGGACATAGAGGAGGTTCTAGTGGAAAGACAATGAGAACAGGGGCCAAGGAGACTCCAAGTTTGTTGAAAAAGAACACGAACACAATATTAGAGGAGGTTATGGTAGAGGAGGAAGTTTTCTTACTAGTCAAGGAGGAAGATTAGTTTGATGTATGAATTTAGAAGTGGGAGGATTTACTTTTGAGAGGGGGGTGAATCAGAAGTAACAAGTTTAACCTCTTAAAACTTTGAACTCAGATTATTCACACACATCTAATACATCTAATTAACATGAAAGTAAAGACATGCATGAAAATAGATAACACAAGATTTTGGTCACCAACAAACCCTCCAAAATGACAAGGTATAACTAGGGTGAGGATGACACCCACAAATTATCACTGCAATAATATGTAACTGGTTAAGGTTACAAAGTTTAACCATCAACAATGGTCTACCCTATGAAAGACCTACCCTGTTAAAGGCTTTAAACCTTATTAAAAGTGACCTACTTAAAGGATTTACAAACACTCACTTGGAATATTACCCTATTAAAGGATTTATCACCTTGTTAAAGGTTCTAAAAAATAGCTGTTAAGTCAACCTATCTTCAGAGGGTTTTAATTCTCCTAATACAATGGTAAGAAAGTATAGTAGAATGTCTTGATCTGTTCACTTACAATCTTCAATTCTTGATTCCAAATCCTTGTTTTTCTCAATCTAATCTTATCCTTCCTAATATAAAAACTCTCTATTTGTAGTGCTAATGCTCTATTCTTAACCAACTCAATTCTGCAATGTTGTTTCGCTTATAAGTATTCTCACCCATTTTTCTTCCTTCAAAACTTCTCTTGCATTCACTTATGCATTCTACACAACCTCATACTCTCTCATACAACTAAATTAAGGGGTTATTGACCTCCTTATAAAGGCTTCAAAGACTTAGGGTTAGCTATGAATGTATGATTGAGATTCATCCTTCTTTTCCTACTCAGTTCTTTACACTTTTCTTATTGGTTGCATGCTTACTCCATTTTTTTTATTGGTTGCATGCTCATTACATAGGGAATGTAATAGATTCAATCTTATGTGTTAGATCCTTTGAGATTCATCTTGAGTCAGCTCAAAAATAGTTTACATCTAAGTTTTTGAAGGCACAAACTCATATGTTAATTTTGTGTTACTTGACACTTATTGATTGTTGATGCTCGACACATAGGATTTCTATCTTGCTTGGCTCCTATAGTAACTTTGTCTCACTGAGCATGTATACTTTTATTGGAACCTATAGTGACTCAGTATCACTTGTCACTTGGCACCTATTGAATTTTTGACTCAACACATACTGTAGCTTGCAATCTATATTATACTTGGCATCAACCTTAGAATTTACCCAAGTGTGCTGACACTCAATTGTCAAAACCAATCTAAGACCAACAATCTCCCCCTTTGACATGAGTGTCAAGAAAAATTAACTAAGCTTGATGAAATTTATCTCTAATGAGTATAATAGAAAACTTTTTCGGCATATGTGCAAAATTTCAAAAACTTGTTCAAAATTTTGTAGAAGACTATATACCTAAAAAACTTGTAACTCCCCCTAAGCTGATGTACCATTTTTGGATCCAAAACTCCTTATGCTAGATTTGTCTCATGCTAATTCCATGCTTTGACTAATCATCTCCCCCTTTCACACATCTTCCCTTGCAATTTTTGTTGGCATTAATTTGAAATTTAGGGCTTTCCATTCAATGCTTTGCACCAACATATTTGAACCTTTCTTTTACTTGTTGCTACTACTAGTGGATGCCATGATTGCTCAGTAAACAAAGAAAATTCCTCCAAAAACTTTGCACCAAATTACACTCAAAATTGCTTGAATGCTCTACAAATCACTCTCCTCTAGATTTACTAAATTCAAAGTGGAAATGAAATTAACATTCTTCCTTTTGATGAAAATTGTCCATTAATGCTTTGTATGATGAGAGCCATAATGACATAGTGCATGATAGATTGTCATCCACTATCTATGCAGACTACTTGATAGAAGCTTGTAACTGGGCAATCAAGAAAATCTTTGTTACTCTTGACCTTGCTCAGTAGAGCCTATGACCCAACCTTGCTTGGTGATAACTGATGCTAAACTCTTGTGATCCCTCTATATCTAGAATACTAATTTAGATCTTTTTCTTCCTTTCTATTGGAATTGCATGAGATATGACCTTGAGAATATAGTTCTAGTTCTACTTTAAGAACTTAATTGGAAATGGTGGAGTCACCCACTTCTTGAGTGACATAACCATCATCACTAGCTTGCTTGGTAGATTCAGTAACCCACTGTTGTCTCATCTACTTCCTCATGTTATCATTTTTTATTTTCTTTTCATCTTCAACTCTACCTATATTCATGTAATTCTTAGCTATATGACCAAGTCCAATACATGTGTAACATCTTATTGTAGTATCCTTTCTTCTCAAGTGATGCCTAGCACAATTTATGCCAATGTGTCCATATTCTCCATAGTAATGACATCTACACCAAGTATTGTAGTCCCAAAAAAATATTTTCTTTACAAATCATTTAGCTAGATTGAATGGTTTAGATCTACATTCAGATGCCTTGTGACCTTTTTTCTTGCATTTGTGATACTCAGCTTCAAACTTTGGTTTCACTTTACATTCATTAGCTCGATGACCATGACCATGCTGACTGCAATTGTAGCATTTTCCATTGAATTTTGCCTTTCCATTACTCCAACATTTGTTTGATGTATGACCTATCATACCATAGTGATTGCAAGTAGGTCTTTGATTCCTTTAAGCACCTTGTTTGGTGGATTCACCTTCTTCTTTGTATCCAAGTCCCACTTTGCCCTTTTTCTTATAAAGATTCTGCTCATTTTGTTGATTCAATTTATCCATGTCAGCTTGGTATTTCATTATTCTTTTATTGAGTTACTTCTCATAACTTAGATCAATTTTCAACCTTTCATTGATTTTTCTTTTAGTGCTTAAATCATTCCTTAACCTTTCGCTTTTAGATTTCAGACTCATGATTTCCTCATTTGCATTTGAGAGCTGATTGATGAGACTTTCTTGCTAAAGGGATTGATTTTGAGTTTCATTGTTCCTTGTCTCCAAGTCTTCATTTGCCTCATTTCTCTATTCCAAAATTTCACATAATCTTATTGATTGGGTTTCTTGTTCTCTTTTTAATTTTTTTACCTCTTCTTGTAGGGAGCCATTCTTTTCTAGGAGTTCTTTAATTGCCTCATTTGCTTCATCTGAACTACTTCAAGGGAAAAAGTATTCAATCTTCTCTTCAACATACTAGTGGTCATTTATTTACTTTGCAATTTCTTTCCTTCTTTTTAGGGATTGGGAAAGATGCTCTTTTGCTTCCTTTAGTTGAGCCATGAACATCTCTAGATCTAGCTTCTCATTGTCAATAGCTTTGTCAAGTTTGAATATCTCCATTGTCCTTGATCTTTGCTCAAGTTGTCAAACTTTATCTTGAGAACCATAAAGCTCTAATACCAATTGTTGGAAATAATCAAGACTAGCCAAGTTACTAGGAGGGGAGGGGTAAATCATTAACCTCAAAACTTTTGACAAATTCAGCACTTAATAACATATTTCATTTAGCATTAATTGATCTAATTTACTACATGCATGAGAAAATAAAAGATAAACATTCATGTCACATGAACACAATATTTGGTGACCCAAAAGCCTTCCAAATAGAAAGCAAAATTGGGGTGGGGATGATACCCACAAAACTTCAATACTGTAGTATAAAGTTGGTCTGTTAAAGATTATAATGATCACTCTGATGATTTTCCCTATTAGGAGCAATTAGGACTACTAGGTCCACCTTGTTAGAGGTTATAAAAATATACAATGAAGTATGCACTCGATAAAGAGATTAAAAAAAAGGACTATTGAGTCTACCCTGCTAAAGGATTTGAATCTAATTCACCTATTAGGATGAAATAATAGATTTGATTTACAACTTAATTGTTGATTCAGATCCTTTAAGTATTGATCACCTCTTTGTGATAGATGTAACTTGACTGCTCCTAATTCAACATTTTTGAATACCTTTTTCTACTATTGATTCAAATTCACATTCACTCTTCTCAAAAAATTACTTCATCATCATACTTGGGTATCATACAATACATTACATATATACCATCCTAATTTTCATAATTACAAGGTCAGCTAAAACACAAGTTGACACATATATTACTAAGTTGGCCAAAATGTAGAAACTTATGTTCTAAAGCTGACTTGGTGAACTTCTTATACTTAGCATCCACTACATTACTTGGCATCATCATGCATTTAGTAGAAGTAGAGGCTCAGTCCATACTAATCACTCAACATAGCTTTGAACGTGGTGAACATTGGGGACTCGGTAGATATAGTGTCACTTGGTAGAAACTAAGTTCCATGTTTACCTTGCTTGCACTCAGTAAACACTACTCATCCCATCAGTCAGTTAACATTGCCTTCACATCATAATAAATAATGACTTAGGAGACACTATGGAGCATGGTAACCATTGAATTCTCAATAATAACTGAACTACTAGACCTCACACTGTATGTATTCACTTGGTAACCACTAGAATGCTTGGTATGAACTAGAGATTGAATGATGGACTTAGTAACCATACAAAATCTAAATAAGTGTTGTCACTAATAACAAACATAACTTAATGCCAACACTCAACCCTAATGGAGCTCAGTCAAAAATTCCACCAAAGGTACTTCTTATTAACGATGTTTTATACTCATTTCAAATGTGTTGTGTAAGAAATTAGAACCCTAGAAATGGATAATGCCCTAGGTGAACTATGTGTGGATGGAACTCTTAAGCCCAAGAATAAAATCTAGAGGAGAAAGGCTTAACCCATATCCTACACCTACCAAGAAACTTTTAGATAAAATGGATTAGATATATCTTGAGCTGAGTCCATAATGCTCTGTTGTTGTTAGAGTAGCTAGTTTTTATTACAAAGAATATGAATCATAGGATTATAAGACTCCCTATGCTCAATAAGATTAAAGTTATGAAAACCCTAGGTCAAGATGAGATTTAGAAGAAAACCCTAGCTAAGTGGGATGGTAGAGGACTAAAAATCAGCAATGTATGTAATGTGGAACTCAAATTTAGCATTTATATTATTGCTCACAAGATATACAGCTCTAGTTGACTGAACAGTGTGTCGTGTGAGGTTGTGGACCTAGCATACAAAGTTTTTAAGAAGAATTTGGAATTTAACTTAGTAGATTTAATGTTGAAATAGTTGAATAAGAACATGGAAAGCATTAGAACCTTAAAGAATAATATATGCCAATTGGGTTCTCTGTTGACTTTTTTGTTCTTTTATGTTCAAAATTTTTTCCCTTCCAAAGGCTTAGTGTTATGGAGAAAGGACACACTAGTTTAATACCAAATTAATGAATTTATTGTAGAGATAGGTGAAAATTTTGATAGCATAATGGACAATTATTTTGAATTTTTTAAGGAAAAGATGAATAACAGGTTCCAGATACCCAAAAAATTGGTGGAAGATTACAAGGATGATGTATGTTTCATGGTTGATTGTGACAAAGTGTACATTCAAGTAGTAAGGCCTAGAATACTATGGGTAAAACCTCTTTCTTATGAGGTCAATATTGATGAAGCAAAGGAGATAATTGAATCCCTAGTGAAGGATCTTGTAGATCCAAAGGCACCTATCTTTGGAACATATGATGAAGCAAAAACTAGAATAGAACTTGAAATTAAGCTTCCATAGGTGGTAAATAAAGGTAAGAGGAGGATATCAAAACTAAAAATAGAAAGTGCCCCTCTTATGCTTACCAATGGAAAAGGTGAAGATGAAGAAGAATCTAAGAATGAAGAAGAAGAACTAGAAAAGGAGGAAGAGCCTATAAAGAAGAAAGGGAAGGTGATTATCACCCAACCACCCAAGCCCTCCACAACTGTATTCACCAAAAGATCCAAGAAGAAAGGAGGTAGTGAAGTTGTATTTAGTAAGACCATTCCCACGTTCTAGTAAATAATGAAGCACATGGAAGAAGGTGCTAGTATTACAAATTTAAAAGCATTAAAATTTGAAACTAGAACAAATGCAGAAAAGATGCAAATTGAGGAGTTGGTGCTAACAAAGATGGAAAAATGGAAATATTCTCTTGATCAAATTGCCCCTCAAATTTCTAATGATTTATTAGAAATATTAAAGACTAGATGGGAATTAGATATGAAAACTACAAAGGCCATATATGCACAATGTTTGAGAGAGTTGCTATTGAGTCTTACAAATTCAGAGGTAAAGGAACAATGAAGAAGAATGAAGATAAGATGACCATCAGATTTCATACCTATTTAATTTTGGTAAAATATATTGAGAATGTATTCAAGGATGCTACATCCATGTGGAAGAATGTTTATCATATGCACAAGCCAAGTGATAATCTAGTGGAAATCAATGTTGTTGACGATAGTGACAAGGATGAAGATAATGAAGAAGATACTACTCCTTGTGTCACTATTGATGTTGAAGATTATCAAGATTTTATTAAGGATGATGAAAAAGTAAAAGAGGATGAAGATGAAGAGGAAGATAGGGAAGAAGAAGGAGAAGGGGAAAGTGATCTAGTCAGGATAGCTATAGAAATCATAGCCTCCCATCCTCACTCTCCACCAAAAACTAGATCATCAAACATGGAGACAACTTCAACAAGTGTCATTGAGACCACAATAGATGCATCATCTACCCAATTAGTCTTTACTCCCTCTTAGCTCCAAGTATCACTAATGGAAGTGTCTACCACTTCATCCACTAAGCTGTAGCCCTCCTCTTCTGATGGGGACACAACCCAAGCATGAAATGGACACAATAGGAAAAGTGAAATTGTATTAACTGTGAAAATAAGCTAGTTCATTTAGTACAGAGAAAATAGACTTCAAAACATGCCCTAAGGGCTTAAAATAGCACAAAACTAGAGATAATTTCTCCTTTTGATAACTCCTCTCAATTTCCACTCTGAACTGCCTTTTACAATGCCAAAAATGTCCTTAAATAGACCCCAGAGGGTTAAAGACTAGGAGAAAAGTCTAGAAAGTGCTACTAGGAATCCATCGACCAAGTAGAAGGCTCTTGAAGCCACATTATAAGTTGGTGAAAATTTAAAAGAATCCAAAAATGGTAATTGAACTTTCGAGAGGCATAATTTTGAACCATAGCTCTGATTGACGAACCGTTTACATTTCCAAAAAGCTCACAAAGCACTCTATAGCCCTATGGACAGCTTCACATATCCCCCATTTTTCAGCCCTTTTCGAGGTCATTTAATGCCCCTAACCTAACTTTGAAGCATTCTTAGGATGTCTCCAAAAACCAAAAAACTGTGATAACTTTCAAGCCGTGGGGTCTTTTGACCTAATTCTTTTTTTGGAATGCTCTAAATTGCAATTACATTCATCTAGCCAATTTACACCTCCTAGTTCACCAAAATGATGGCTCAATTACATACTCCTATTTTTTCAGCATTTACATGTATCCCAAGGTGTTCAAATACTGTATCCTAGAACACTGATAGTGGAACTGTGAGAGTTGGAACCTTTATTTGACCCAAATGGGTATCCAAAAATGAAAACACATGAATCAGAAACTAAGTCTAAGTAAATTTTTTTTTTGGGTGACACGAGATTGCCCTTATACCTCTGGATGCTCTTGCATCATCTTCTTTAGTGCTTGAGTTTAGGACATCAATAGTAAGTCTAGCATCTAGTTCTACAATTTTTTTTGCTTCAATTTTTCATATTCCTATAAGTGCTCCAATTGTAAGTACTTCTATTAGTATTCCACCTGTAATTACATCAATTTTGGGAAGTACATCAATTTTGGATTCTTCTAGTGCTCCAGTTGGCATTCCATCAATAGGCACCATTCAAGCTTTTAATGCAAGCCTTACTATTTCTACCATTGTTTCTATTTCAAAATGCAAAGTAGTAATGTCAAAAGTGAAACCAAAGACACCACTTAAACTTCTAATTAGTGGAAAATAAATTGATGAAGATATATATTTGGACAACAAAATTGAAATTCCAAAGCTAGATTTTGATAATGCTACTATAGAGAAAATGAGATTGGTCAGCTAGCTTCTTGAACAAAAGGCCAAGCAGAAGCAATTAAGAGAAGAAAGGGACAAAGAATTTAGAATCATTGAAAATGCTAAGAACATTTTGAAAGAGTCCATAGGTGTTTATGTTTATTCATCTCAACACATTTTGTTACAATTGGAAGAAGTAGTAAATAAATTCAATGTGGATTCTACTAGCTAGGATAAGTTGATAGAGGAGCCAGAGGAAACGTTTGACAATAAAGTGCTTGATCACATTGCTTGGCAAATAGCTATTAAGAAAGTAGAACTTTCTATAATTTTGGAAAATCTTGAAATTTCATTCACGAATGTAACATCTCCTTTTTCTATGCTATGTGATTTTGGCGAGTACACAAAGGAAATAAAGGAAAAATTGAATAAGATAGATGAGTATCTAAAGGCTATTGCTCAAAAGTTGTAGCTTGACCCTAGTTCAAGCTTTGCACATTACATAAGGATTAGATTTCTATTAGACATGTAGGTAGAACTATTAAGACAGGAAGCATGGATTTGGTCTACACTAATAGACATCTAGAACATGACCCTTCCTATCATGGATATAGTGTAGAAGCACATTGCTTATTCAAAAACATTGATCCATGATAAGAAAAATTCAATAGCATATCAATGATTGAACTCTCAATAGAAGTCCAAGTTGCACTTCAAACCTACAAGATTTTGCAAGGAAAATGGGATAAGACATTAGCTCTTATTCTTAAGGTACATTCTAATTTTTTGTCACATTTTAGTGTCTCTATATAAATGTTTGGCATTACTGTCAAAAAGTGGGAGAGACATATGTACATAATAAAAGGTGTAGACAATTGTACATAGTAATAAAGAGAGAGAAATTGAGAAGGAGAAATATTTGTATATACACTCAGTATGATATTATGCCTTATATTATATGTACATTTTTTGGGGGAGATATGTGCCAAATGTATATACTATAGATTTACAAAGAATTTTTAAAAAAAAATCAAAAATCAAAATTAACATGGCATTGTATATAAGTTTTGGCTAATAAGTGTTTTTATCACTAATGCCAAAGGGGGAGATTGTTCGCATTAAGTTATGTTTGTTATTAGTGACAAGACTTATTTAAATTTTGTATTGTTACCAAGTCCATCATTCAGTCTCCAATTCATACTGAGCATTTTAGTGGTTACCAGGTGAATACAGATAGTGTGAAGCTTAGTAGTTCAGACTAAGTAGTTCAATTCTTACCAAGTAGTCTGTCATGCCCAAATTGTATGGGCAAAACACACATAATTTTGTGTTTTTTTTTTGGACTATGATTCAATAATATAATATGGTCATAATAGATTTTAGATGTTTAACTATAATGGAACTAATTGTTTGACTAGTTTAAAATTTAGATAACCATAGGTACTTTGAAGATAGATGCAAGTTCACCATTGTCGATATAGAAAGGTGACAACTCAGTTTGAAACTGTAGATGCTCAAAAATGGTTTGAATCTATGACTTCATCACTTCTTCACACTAATTTTTCCCATTTTCTTATTCTACTAACTTTGATCTTTTGGCCAGATTGACCATATTTTGTCATTTGTATCCCCTTTCACATCAATATCAAATCAACTCAAAATCATATCAAATAGACTTGAAATCACCCCAATTCAACTTAGAATCACTCAAAATTAGTCCTAATCAACCAAAAACATATCAAACATCTCAAATCAATCATTATTTATCCACTCCTAGGCATTTTTGTGGCTTTTAGTGCCTTGGAAATCTATCAACCTATCAATCTTATCAATCTGACCTTAGTACTGTCATGGCTCTCAGTGCTAGGTCAAACTATCATTCATGTCATTCAATATTTGATGTTGTTGAGGCTTTCAATGTCAGATCATGGCATCATCAACCATTTTAATAATATTGACAGTGTCTGTCAGTGTTATTATGATCGAACCTTATCAATCAATTTCAATCATGTAGCATTTATAATGTTGGTTAAATGTTACATATCAATTTATTCATGTCATGTGTCCTTGGCATGTTATCAACTTCAATCAATCAATCTAACCATGGCTTTGGTCTACCTTCCATCATCTTATTCGATATCCATCATTGTCACATTTTCATCAAAGGGTACAGTCGCATTCATTTAATCAATTTGGCCAATCATCTACTAATTTTCTCTATACGATTAAATAACCCATAATTTAATCCTATTCTTTCTAATTGTTCTTCCCAATTATCATCCTCAATTAATTAATTTTATTAATTAATTGATTCATTACCTACAAACCATGGAAATTTACAATTTCCTAACTTCCATTTTCCATCATTAATTCCATTTTCTACTAATTCTTATTTTGTGGAATAAAAGGACTTTTAATTCAAATATTCCATAAAATATTTCATCATCATGACACTTGGATGTGACACCTCATGGATTCTCCTTTGACACTTGGCTGAGATTTTTCATAATCAAATATTATTACCTCTTACGCATGTCTCTATTTGGCTTCTTTGTCATAGATTCTTGGCTGTAAGTGAGTTGAGGTGTCTTATGACGCATCATAGATTCTCTTCCACATTTTGCCAAGTTTGACTTGCATGTGTCATAGAATCTCACTTTTGGCATATTCCAACGTATGCATCATAGGAATCTTTTGCCACGTCGCATGTCTGTGGGTGACAAATCCAATGCTCTCAGCCTACATGAAAATTATAAAATGAACACTTTTTCTCTCATTTTGAGTCCTTGAGTCTCTTGAATCCGAATGCTTAAATTTTGAAAGCCCAAATCTTTGAATCCTTGAGTCTCCACTTCTTGGCATGTTGCATTCTCTCTCTCACATAAAATCACACTTCAAGTATTCTCATGGCATTATCCACATCATAGGCTTTGGCTTCAATTTTGTGTGCATTATAGGCGAATTGGAGCTACAATCATTTGGAGAAGAAAGAAGAACATGGGAGCTACAAATGAAAAAGGGGGTTTCTATTGCTTTCTTAATTAGTTTGGCTTTCATGGTAGACTAGTGGGTGCTAATGTATGATTATTGAGTTTTTGTGATTTTCTCATCGTGTGTTATGCATTTAACCCATTTTTCTAGTCCTACATTTGTTGAACCCGACATGAACATGCATATCTAACTTGGGTTTTCTTGTTTTGTGCTTGTAGTTGCAAGGAAGGAGCTCACTTGGAAGGGTATAATGACTATCTGCTCTTGCTTTTTACACCTAGATTAATTAGGGGGTCTAGTAAAATTCTCATATGCTATTGTTTCATGCATTTTGTTAGCTTTCTATCCTAGGGCCCACTCTGCTCTGTCAGGGCGCACTTGGGACCCCTAGGAGTAGTTTTAGGAGCCCAAAAACCACCAAAAGCTCTTTCTATTGTTTCCAACTTACCAACTATACCCATCTAGGCCCAAACTATGTCATTGACACAGTCTACATTGTTTGGGCACACTTGGGAGTGTAGCTTTGAAAATTTTAGTTTCTAGGTCTTGACTAGGCACCCATTTCCCCACACCCTACACTTGACTTCCGAACTGCACCTTAAAACTACCAACTATGCCCATCTGGGCCCCAACTACATCAATGATGCATTATGCACTATCTGGGTGCACTTGGGGATGTTCAAAGCCATTTTGGCCTTCTGGGAAGCAATTTGCACTGTCAGAGCACACCTAGGTTCATAGTAAGCACATGCACCAATCAAAATCTACATTTCAAGATCCTATCATTCTCTAAGACATAGATTAGGTGATTTTGTGTTACTGATGATCTATTTGCAACATGTGACAATTGTTGGATGAATATATGATCATAACAAACTACTAATGTGTGCTTTACAGGACGTTGTCGAAGACTTTGTGTGTCTTTCAAAACTATGTGTGTGGATTTCCTAGATTAGATAAAATTTAATTTGGTGCTTAAAAAGAACCTTTTTCTTTTCTTCCTGGCATGTCTACAATGTTAGATCCCTAGGAGTTGCATTGGACATATCCTCTCCCCTCGCCATTCGTGGATCTTGGGTGTAAGAGAAATCCAAGTAACTTCTATACGAGGCCTACCTTGGACCAAGATACTCGATATTGGGTATGTCAGGGGACAACCTTAGAGTGGTAATAGGCCAAAGCTAGGTCAACATTCCAACTGCTATATAAAATTTGATTACAGTGAAAGCTGTGTCAGTGGTATTGCTGCATGATAGCTCTCCTCCAGTACCCTTGTGGTGCATCAAACCTCGGTTCTCGAGGCTAGGAGACCTTCTACGGAAGCTTATCATTCACTTGCCAAATGGAATGCCCTTACTAAAAACCATGTTTTAGTGCCTAAAATCCTTTCTATCCATTGGCTCAAGGGGTCACCCATGCCCGTGAAGACATTCTACATTCTCATGGTCCTTAGTAGAGGCAACAGTCCCTTGGGAAGTCATGCCCCTTGGGAAGCGGATCTTGATAGCCCGAAGAAGTAAGTGCGCTATAAGGGGGAGTATGTGGTGCCAAGATCCTAGGTTGTCTTCTCTAGATAAGCGCAGCTGAACTTTGGTTCAAGAAGGAATTCAGTGGATATAGTCCTAAAAGCCTAGGTTGTGGTGTGTTTGTTAACTTTTTACAACAGCTATTCTTGTCTTAATGTGTCTTGCATGTGTGTAAAACATAATCAAGATAAAAGCCAAACTTTTAAATTTACACCTTGGATATCATTTGAACTTGTCAAAACCTCACACATTACCAAAACATTTCAACCTTTATCAAACTTTGCAAACATTGATTCAACACACTCGAACCTTGGAAAACATGATGACTTGTGCTCTTAAATGTGCTTGGAAAAACATAGATCTCACACTTGCTTTCACCCTTGTCTAGGCTTCATTTTTACATCATATAGACTTCATATTGCACCTTTTAGTCCTCATTTAGTATCTATTACTTTTCATATTTCATCCATTTAGGTTCAGTTTTACTTTCCTTAGTTTTTGCATTCCCATCTTAGAATTAGCACTTTGCATTCACCACCTTGCATCCTTGCATACCTATTCATCATTTTGACCACTTTATCCATCATTTTGAGTGTCCTAACCATCATTTTGAGCATCCAAACTGGCCCTAACACTATCCTCTACCATTTACTTCTCTGTGACATCAATCCTAAAACCATAGCTTCCAGAATTGCCTCAGTTTCAGCCTAGCTTACCAACTACACCCAACTGGGCCCCAATTGCATCATTGACATAGTCTACACTATTTGGGTGCACTTGGTGGTCTTGAGATCCAGTTTTGGGTTCTAGATAACATTTTGGGGCTTCAACAGTGTCCTTAGGTACCTGGTTAGCTCCCCTTGCACTAGCTTGCCTAGATGTGCATTCTACAACACCTAATCATCATCACCTTCACTTAATACATCATTTTATACATCATAACCTTAATTTTTCATCTCCCAACCCATCCTAACATCAACCCCAGCATCCTAGATTCCTGGCATGTCAGTTTGGTAACCATACCCTTCAGAATTAGCAAACATTCTTTCTAGCTTACCAATTGCGCCCAAAAACTACCAACTACGTCCAAACTGGCTCTAACTACACCAATGATGTAGTTAGTACTATTAGGGAACACTTGGCACTATTATGGTGCACTTGGGTACTTGCATGACCATTTTTGGCCTCCCAACTGCACTTTAGGACCCCAAAACTACATCTAGGAGCCTCTAGACCTACCCATTTTGCACTTGACCCAAAATTGTATCCTACACCAAAAATCCCCTTTTACATCATAGGCATTGTTTATATCACATATCCGATCAGCATAACCATCATTTTGAGTCCTCAAAATGTCATTTTGAACCCCCAAAACTTTTGAATTTAGTCAAAAATCTAGAAAAAGTATAAGTGTTGGAGTATCTCCTAGTGTTGACGGATAATGGATCTTGACTAGTCCTTTTATCTTTTCTTATCATTTTCTTTGGTCAAAATTTATCTATGTCTTGATATATTTGACCTTTTCATATTTTATCAATTTGATCTTTTCGTCTTTTATCAGTTTTTGGTCAAGATCCAAAGTCCTTTATCACAAGGTTAAACTCTTAGGCAAAATACTTTCAAAAGGTTTTATCTAAGTTCAAAACTTTCTATATACCCTTGTCATAGCATAATCATATCCCTAGCATGCCCAAACATCATTTTTACCTACCCTAGTGGTATATCCCCTTCATATTTCATTGATCAAAATCCTTAACATCATTTTCACTACCAATCCCTATCAAATTGTCCATCAACCAAATTTCCTTCTTGAGCATTTACCCTCATTTTGCATGTCCGAAACATCATTGTGAACCCTAGAACATCATTTTTTACATGATACACCTTTCACACATCAACCTTTAGTACCCTTAATGAGTCCAAAACATAACCCTAATTGTCATTTTGCATACCTTAGAGTCATTTTCATCCCCTCTAGTCAAACTTCAAAACATCACCTTGCATTTGCATTTGCATAACATCCCTAGGACATTTGCACTTTGCACATCAAAACCATAATTCATTTATCATTTCCTCACATTTCATAACATTCATAAACAATTAAAAATCCCAAAAGCACTCATATCTCGCATACCCACCACTCCAAAATCACCCAAAACACTCAAAAAAAAAATCCCATTACATTTGCACTCTTAGGTATCATGCCAACACTTACTAGGAGACAACCAGCTTAGAGACCCAAGGAACTCTATCAATCTTTGTTTTCTAAGGCACAAACACAACCAAATCCTCTTCCAAGACAAAGAAAGAGCAAGAAAATTCAACAAACCTTTGACGAAGACCAAATCGAGGCATCACAACCATTACTAGCAGATCCCTTGAACATGTATCCGCAAGATCCTCATAATCAAGCTATGGCACAACAAACCCTAAACAATACACCTACCATGAGATTTCCTCCAAACACTTCCCCCACACATGGGATGGTTCAATGGAGTCCTAACTTTGAACCTATATTTGTGCCAATGCCACCAGGAGGAGGAAGTGTACCAACCTCACCTGAAGATGAACAATCACATTCCTTTGAATTCAGCCAACCTAACACATCAAACATACAACAAGGTATTGTAAACCTAAGTGATGACTCTGACACTAATTATGGCATCACTGATGAAGCAATGGCTAAGGCATGTCAAGAAAAAAGTTTTTGCAAGAACTTCAAATGTTTGGCAGCTCAAGAAATTGTCAAATTTAACCCAAACTTGGAAGGTCTTAGGTCGAAAAATTAAACCAACACAACAATTGAAAACATCCAACCCATGATAAATTTGGACTTAGACAAGGGAAAAAAACCTTTGGAGTTTTCAAACACAATAATGGCACCTATAAAGCCTCATCAAGAACCAACAATTGAAATCCTCCAAAGTACATTTGAACACATCAATGTTAACCCCTTGTTTGATGAAATACCACCAATCCCTAAACACCCCAAAAGGACATTAAGACTTGATTTTAGTCACATGATGCAACAACAAGATGCACCTAAAGGGACCCGTGCTCTAGGGATGCTAGACATACCTTCTTTGGAGGCAAATCAACAAAGTACACCTTTGCTCCTAACTTTACCAAGTGCTACGACATCAAACACTATAGAATCTCTCATAAGTACAACATGTGAAACATCAAGTGCAACCATCCCTATGGAAACACAAAGGAAAAGTCTTATTGACATTACACCCATTCCCAATAGAAATGTATCTCATAGTCAAGTCAATATGATGTCGCAAGCAGGAACATCTAAAACACAAAGGTACCAAAACAATAATACAAACATGATGTTCAATTCTCAAGGACTTAGTCAACCCCCATGACAAAAACAACCTACAATGGTACAAGGACTCAACACTTCCAAGGCACAATCAAGTCTACATCCACTTGACACACATCCCACATATCAAAAACAAGATCAAACACAATGACAAAAACCACAAGTGAGGCAAACATCCAACATTCCTAACACGCAATCCTATGTGGACCCACTTGACCTACACACAATTTATCAACAAAAATTTCAGCAACAAATGATGTTTGCTAAACAACAAGAGCAACTCAAGCAACAATTGAAATACCAAAGATGCCTTGAACAACAAATCACATACCAACAACATTTGTTACAACAAAAACATGTGCCACAACAACCTCAACAAATACCTCTAGAACAACAAGCATGCACATGGTCTCACATGCAACCAAAAGAGGTATCCCAGCAACAACCACAACACACAACACAACAACAACACATGGTACAACAATCGCAGTCAATACCACAACAAATGCCACAATGAGTTGCCCAACAATAGGGACCTTTCTGTCTTCAAGGTGCCAACATACCTCCACCACCTAGCGACACTTCATCAGACACAAAAATGTCAAAACCAAGTAGACATAGTTCTCACCATAGCAAATGGTCTACTCATAGACACAAAAGACTTGAAGGAAAGACCATCATGCAAAACCCCAATGAAGAACTATTACAAAAATTCAAACAACTTTCCAAAAAATTTGAGGCATTGGGAGTCCAAAAGAAATAGGCTCTATATACAGAAAGGGACCTACATCCTAACCCATTTGATAAAAGTCTGTATATGCCTCCATTCCCAAAACACTTTGAAGCTCCAATATTTGAAAAATACCGAGGGAAAGGAAACCCTATTGACCGCATTCAAGAATTTTTTGCTTCATGTACTGAACTCAGTGATGAACCCACTTACCTTATGAGATTGTTCCCTTGTTCTCTAGGTGGGCCCGCACTTGAATGGTACTCCAAACTTCCTAGTAATATCAAATCTTGGTCAGAGCTAGCAGACAAGTTTATCTCCCACTTTTCCTTTAACATTACAAATGAGGTGAAACTTTCTGATTTGTGCTCAACAAAATAGAAGATAGGAGAGCCATTCATCACATTCTTACTCCATTGGAGAAGCTTAGTTAGTCAATGCTCACTAGACATTCCTGAAGAACAACAAGTAAACTTGTGCATTGAAAACTTAGTCCTGGACTTAATGTATGAACTCAAAATCAAGGGTCCAAGAACCATTTTTAAACTAATGAAAAAAGGGGCTAGTATTGAAGATGCTCTTATCCGTAAGGGAATCCTCAAGATAAACAAAGAAAACACAAACACCAACTCGTCTAATGACAAGGCAAAAATTTTCTCCAAAAACAAGAATGTGACTAATGATAGCATTGTAGATGCCCACATGATTAGCACAACACAACCTCAACTAACTTTGAAAGGTGTAAACCCTACTAATTCACAAACTCCTAATCAAACAAAACCTCAACAATAGAAAATTGAGACTTCCACACAAGACAAAAGACATCCTAGAACCAAAGACAGAAAATTCACACCATTGGGAATACCACTTGAGACTGCATTACAACAGTTGCTGAGTAATAACTTCCTGCAATTACCCCCAATTAAAGATGAACCATTAACTAAAGAAGATTGGTGGGATGACAACAACTATTGTGATTACCATCACACCAAAGGACATAAGACTTCATCATGCTTCCAATTGAAACATGTAATACAAGACCTTATTGATAATGGTGTCATCATAGTTGATCCATCACTATTAGCATCCAACTTTGATCACACTATTTTCAAAGATCCTTTGGGTAATCATGACAAAGAGAAACCCTCAAATTCAAACTCAAACTCACAAGGTAATGTGAATTACACATGTACCGGCTATGACTACACCATCAATTGCTTTAATGAGTTTGACTTTCGCATATCCACATTCACATTGAAGGGTGAAGACCCTCATTGTGTTGTCACTACACACCGTAGCAAGATCACCCTACCTGGAGCCCCATCTAGACCTACTACTTCTACTAGACCTACACCCCCAAGTAGACCTACTACTCCTACTTCATCTGATTATAGCCTTGTTGAACAACTTGGAAAAACCCCTGCATAAATATCCATTTTAGACCTACTGCGTGCATCCCCCCAACACCAAAAGATCTTGGAGCAAGCCCTTAAAGAGTCAATAGTCCCAAATAACATTGATGTTGCCCAATTCCAAGCCATGGTTGGGAACCTATCTGCATCAAAACATATGACTTTTTCACCTCGAGATATCCCTGAGGATAAACCTAACCATAATGATCCCCTTTATCTCGAAGTCTTCATCCATAATGTCAAAGTTAGATGTGTCTTAATAGATGGAGGAGCAGGACTGAACATTTGTAATCTTAAGGTTGTCAACAATTTGGGTTATTCTGAAGATGATGTAAATCCCTCTCGAAGAATCACAATAAAAGCTAATGATGATGGTGAACACTATTCCAAGGGCATCATCACATTACCTGTCAGAGTTGGTCCATCTACTAAAGACACATTGTTCCATCTCCTAGACATCAAAATGAATTGCAACATGATACTAGGACGCCCTTGGCTTCATGCTATGAAAGCAGTCCCTTCTACATATCATCAATGTTTGAAGTTTTTCTATAATAACATGGAGGTTACCATCCCTAGTGATCCAGATCCTTTCCAGTTTTGTGCTAATCTAAGAGATGCTACTGCATTCCAAATCCCAACAAACAATGAAGCACGACCCACAAATTCCTCTAAGTATGTGGATGCTAATATACTGCTCAACAAAGCCAAGGAAAAGATGAAGATTGAAGACAATGGGTGTGGAGAGTACTTTATGTCTCAAGTCTCTCACATTAGGGAGTCACCACTCTCTCCCATCAGTACAAAGAATGATATTTCTATCAATGAGAATACATCCATATGTATTGAGAAAGAAAAAGAAGAACGAGAACCCACTTTGATATCTCCTAGCAAGTATGGACTTGGGTTTACCATCATGCAGAAATAAGGCTATGATGGCTATAGTGGTCTTGGTTCTTAGAAACAAGGAATCATTGAACCTATCACTACAGAAGGAAAACCTCCTAGTTTGGGGCTTGGATTTAAACAATTACAAATAGGTCCTCCTAGTTCTATGGTACCTATGTGGAAGACTATGGATTTTTTGAATGAGGAAAAGGCATCTGAGGATATCCCACTTGAAACCAACAATCCCCTAGCCTCTGAGCATAACCCCAATGACCCAATTGAATTAGATACACATATATCTACCTACAACTAGAACCCATTCAACACTAATGATGACATCTCCTCAAGTTATCCTAAACCTTTGGATTGGGACCATTGCAGACCACCAATTTTTGATCAATTCGACAATGATGACACTCTCATAATGGACTTTGAAGGCATTATGACTGAAACTCATAAAGAAGCAGTTTCTCCTAAAGAGAACACATTGGCATATTTTGGTGAGTCCACTCCACCTTCTAGTTACAAAGAAAAAAGAGAAAGAGATAGCAAGCATTGGTCTCTTGGTGAAAATCGAAAGGCACCATTAGACCATAAAAAAAAAAAAGCTAAGCAGCTCCCAATGATACAAAATGAAGAGTATGATGCAATGAATATCAATGTTCCAGTGTTCAACATGCCACAAAATCTTTTGGAGCTCTCTCAATCAAAATTCATATGGAAGGTCATTGGTCTCAACCCTCCCAACCCTCCCTTATATCCATTTGTTTATCCCCAAATCCAGCTACCTAATTTGTCCAATAACCAAGATCAACTCCTTCTCCAAAAAGCCTTTGCATATGTCATCATCAGTGACATCCAACATGAAATTTCTATTTACCCAATTATCCTTAGATGCCTTGATTCACAAGAGATAGACATTGTCTTACATATGGTACATGATGGTATATCTCGAGGCCTTTCTAGTGGTTTAATTTTAGCTACAGATTCGAAACAACTTCAATGTAGTTATGGTCAGTCATGGACCCAGAGCTCATTAGCTCGTAGCACCAAAAATAGATATCTTCTCAACATTTTTCAGTGACATTCTTGATTTCATCTAAAAGTCCTGAAAAAATATCAAAAAAAAAAGTAAAAAGTCATGAAAAAAGAAAAAAAAGAAAAAAAAAAAAGGTCAAAAAAAGTCATGAAAAAATGGATGCCTTGATGAAAACCTAGCAAATAGGCATCTTGGCATGAAAATTTGAGTCAAGAGAAAAAATTTATCCAAAAGTGAAAACCTGGCAAATAGGGGCTTTCAGCAACTACCATGGTGAAAACCTGGCAAATAGGCACCATGTGTAATCAATGTTGCTCCTCCATCTATCAGGATTCCATTTGGTCTTCTCCCCCTCTATCATTCCTTGATCATATCCTTCATATTGCAAGACATTATTTGTACCTTATCATGGCTCACAAACTAGTTAATGTCCTATGTTACCTTTCCTAAGCATCACCAGTCTACACACACACTCTATCATTGGCCTTTGTACATAGTTTGAATCTTGTCTGGGGGCATATTACCTACATGGTGCATGAGTTTGAATTTGAACTAGGAGCATATCCCTAAGTGCTTTTTATCCATTAGACCTATCACATAATGGATTGGAGCTAACACTTGTATATGCTTATAAGATCCTAAAAAAATCCTTAAAAATTCAAATACGATCCTGAAAAAAATCACTAAAAATCACATAATATCCCGAAAAAATCCTAAAAATTCAAATACGATCCTGAAAAAACCCCTAAAATATCATAAAATGTCTTGAGAAAATCACTAAAAATCACATAATGTCTTGAAAAAATCCTAAACATTCATATAATGTCCTAAAAAAATCCTAAACATTCAAATATGATCCTGAAAAAACTCTAAAAATTGTAAAATGACCTGAAGAAACTAGTCACGCAAAAACATCAAATATCCTCAAAAACCCTAAAAATCACAAAACCCATCAAAAATTTGCAATAAAACTTGTACATACTCACTATGGATAACCACCCCTTTTGAGTAAACACTTGCACTTTGCAGACTAAAAATCAAAGCACTACACTTCAATGCCAATCAGAATATCTGAGCAACATGAACCAACAATCAATCCAATATGTTAGTACAAACCTATCAATTGAACCCACAAATAGTGCTATCACATTATCAACCTATCAAAAACCATCTAAACACCTAACACACTAAAACGTAAGTAATAATGGACAAGGATAGCTGTTGGCTCACGCTGTTTAGTGAGTGATTTATTTTTTGCTTTGTTTTTCTTTGATCATGTTCCTATGCCATTCGATGATATAAACTAATCTATGAGACTGGCCGGGATGGTTCATGGTCATCTTTTTCCATTTTTATCTGTTACAATGTACCTTTGAGAGTCTGGGGCATGTACATATGCCTCAGGAAGGACACGGTCATTCTATGTTTGCATCGTGCTTATTTATGCAAAAGGCTTGCATTTGCGCTCTGGCCCTTTATGCCATGATGCGTTGCATTCCCTTTACCATATCAAAATAAAGCTCCATTTGACATATAGTGCACTTTCTAGTAGAAAAATACTTTCCATCGTACTAACATCTCCTCATCTCATTCTCTATCACCATAATCATGTCTTCTAATTCACCAAATCATCTTCATCTCACATTCTAGCATTCCTGCATCATCTTGCACCGTCAATCAACTTTCTATGGCTTTCCACCTAGTTCAACCTTAGTCTAACATTTGTCTCATCATCTTTGACCAAATACAACCATTTTTGATGATTTCCCTCATGTTATGACATCTTTCCATCATTTTGGGCATGCACGCATAGTTTCGGGTCTACACTCTTGGCCTCATAACTTTCACATTTTAGCTTTGATTTTCATTCCATTAGTTGCTATGGTTTTGTCTTCTTGTTGTCAATAAATTGACTTATCATATGCTTATCTTAGTCAATTTCTCAAGGGGGCACCCATATATATCATCCTTACTGGGGCATGTTGTCGCTTTCTCATCAGTTATTCTTTGATACAATGCTCTAAATCACATTGTATCAAAGAGGGGCAAAATGTAGACGCTCAAAAATGGTTCACATCTATGACTTCATCACTTCTTCACACTAATTTTCCCCATTTTCTCATTCTACTAACTTTGATCTTTTGGCCAGATTCTCCATATTTTTCCATTTGTATCCCCTTTCACATCAATATCAAATCAACTTGGAATCATATCAAATCAACTCAGAATCACCCCAGATCAACTCAAAATCACTCAAAATTGGTCCTAATCAACCCAAAACATATCAAACATCTCAAATAAATCATCATTTATCCACTCCTAGGCATTTTTGTGGCTTTCAGTGCCTTGGAAATCTATCAACCTATCAATCTGACCTTAGTACTTTCGTGGCTCTCAATGCTAGGTCAAACTATCATTCATGTCATTCAATATTTGATGTTTTTGAGGCTTTCAATGTCAAATCATGGCATCATCAACCATTTTAATAATATTGACAGTGTTCGTCAGTGTTATTATGATCGAACCTTATCAATCAATTTCAATCCTGTAGCATTTATAATATCGGTTAAATGTTACATATCAATTTATTCATGTCATGTGTCCTTGGCATGTTATCAACTTCAATCAATCAATCTAATGATGGCCTTGGTCTACCTTCCATCATCTTATTTGATATCCATCATTGTCACATTTTCATCAAAGGGTACAATCGCATTCATTCAATCAATTTGGCCAATCATCTGCTAATTTTCTCTATAGGATTAAATAACCCATAATTTAATCCTATTGTTTCTAATTGTCCTTCCCAATTATCATCATCAATTAATTAATTTTATTAATTAATTGATTTATTATTTGCAAACCATGAAAATTTACAATTTCTTAACTTCCATTTTCCATCATTAATTCCATTTTCTACTAATTCTTATTTTGTGGAATAAAAGGATTTTTAATTCAAATGTTCCATAAAATATTTCATCATCGTGACACTTGGATGTGACACCTCATGGATTCTCCTTTGACACTTGGCTGAGATTTTTCATAATCAAATATTATTACCTCTTACGCATGTCTCTATTTGGCTTCTTTGTCATGTATTCTTGGCTTTAAGTGGGTTGAGGTGTCTTATGATGCATCATAGATTCTCTTCCACATTTAGCCAAGTTTGACTTGCAAGTGTCATAGAATCTCACTTTTGGCATATTCCGTCATATGCATCATAGGAATCTCTTGCCACATCGCATGTCTATGGGTGACAAAGCCAATGCTCTCAGCCTACATGAAAATTATAAAATGAACACTTTTTCTCTCATTTTGGGTCCTTGAGTCTCTTGAATCCGAATTCTTAAGTTTTGAAAGCCCAAATCTTTGAATCCTTCAGTCTCCACTTCTTGGCATGTTGCATTCTCTCTCACATAAAATCACACTTCAAGTATTCTCATGGCATTATCCACATCATAGGCTTTGGCTTCAATTTTTTGTGCATTATAGGAGAATTGGAGCTACAATCATTTGGAGAAGAAAGAAGAACATGGGAGCTACAAACAAAAAAGGGGGTTTTTATTTCTTTCTTAATTAGTTTTGCTTTCATGGTAGAATAGTGGGTGCTAACGTATGATTATTGAGTTATTGTGATTTGCTCATAGTGTGTTATGCATTTAACCCATTTTTCTGGTCCTACAGAAACATATCATAAAAGAGATAGGTTTGGTGAACTTAATGTTCTAAGAAAATTAAATTAAATTAAATGACTAATTCCATTTAACTAAAATCCTAATCCTTCAATTGTTTTAATAATTCCTTAAAATATTACCTCCTATGGACGACAATAGATTAACACAACAACTTATTCGATACGTCAAATGACCTAGTAACTAAAATGACATCTATCTCTTAATTACATAACTTTGTTTAACACCAATTTAATTATGATCAACATACCACTAACCTTAAAATGAACGGATTTACTAATCCCTTCCATTAACCTGATAACTTGAATGACATTACAAATTTAATCATTTACTATAGGCTTAATGTCATTAATCGACCTCTTTAGATTTCATTCTAAGATAATTACATCCCAATCCATAATCTATCCTAAACAAAACTTATCAATTACTAGAATAGTAACATTAAGAGAATTTAGAACTCTAAAAGATCAATTAAATTTAACTATTCAACTCATGCTAACTACATTTTAAAATTTTAATCCAAAATCTAAACTAACCTTAGATATACACATACAATAAAGGTAAACATTGTTATCAATTGTACTATCTACATTTTAATTTATAATTCTCTCCAACATACTTATAACAATATAATTTATTAATCTATCAATTACAATTAAAATTGAAGACTAGAATTATTTCAATTAAATCTATAAGTAAATATGAACTTTATTTAAAACTATTATAAATTTAAGTCCACATTAATAATGCCAATATAAAAATCAATCTAACTAATCTAACAATTATATAAAACTAATTAATAACATAAAATGAAATAAAACTATAACAATAGATAACTAACTTAGAACTAATTAACTTGGGACTATCTTAAATAAAAAAACTTAGAACACTAACTAACAAACATAGGATTAACAAGCTAAATCCCATTCTAAAACTATTTACTAACAACTATACTAACATAAAACAACTAACATACTAACTTAACAATATAAAACACTAACTTAACAATCCTACATACTAACTAATCAAACTAGCCTAAGACCTACCCCCTCCCTACTAGCCAAGTGGCTCAACCACCCACTTGGGTGCTTTCCCAAGTGGCTCACACTACCCCATGCAACAGTGCACTGCCCCATGCTATAGGAGGGTATGCATGTAGATCATGATAAAGGGAATGGAGGATGAATTAAGTTTTTTTGCTATGTTTCCCCTATATTATCCCCATAATAATGTTGACCTCACACTCAAACATCACATCACACTATGCTAGCCTGGAGGGAGAAGTTTCTTGCCCTTTTTTTGTTTGATTGAGTGAAGACTTAGGCCCCTAAATGACTATGACAGTTTTCCCCCCCTTCACATGATCCAAGATTTGGGGTTTGAGACAATTTAAATTTTCAGTTGTCATGATTTCTTTCAAGGTTTTTTATTGCTAAAAGTTTTATTGGTGAGGTCCATGGAAAGGATGCTAAAGAATATATATATATATATATATATTTAAGAACTTGCTAACACCAAAACTTATTTATTTTCATAATTGAAAGATTGGAAAATAGATTTTAAAAGAAGAATCAAACTGGAATATGCTCTGTTGTTTCTCCAAGGACCAACTTATTTTTCTCCATGCAATTTCCAAAGGGCAATTAGCTCTTGGGAGTGTATATATTTTTTTGAGTGTAGAATATTTTCCAACATGCATAATTTCTCCAAGACATAGTTTTTTTGTGTCTTAAGGGTTTTTATACAAGGAGGTTTATATCTTCTTCCTCTTCAATTGAATTTACCAATTATTTTGTTAACAAGAGGTTTGAATAAATTTTTTTTATCAACCATGTGAGGTTTGTTTTATCTCGCAATATGCATGAATTAAATTGAAGTATTTCAACATAACAAAATTTCTTCCTTAACATAATGGAAACTTGAAAATTGCATAGTTTGAAAACATCAAAATTTGAGCTATTCCTCCACACACATTTACATGAATTGAAATAACACATGATACAATACAAGGAGGTTTTCTCAATCATTTCTCTCTATTAATGAACCTAGTTCAAGGCTCCATCAGGAAAGAACCAGTAAGAAAACTTGACATCTTTGCCAAATACATCAAAATTTAAATACATTTTTACATAATGTTACAATTCAATTGAATTCTCTTCTAGGTCTTTCACAAGAGGTCCTTTTCCAATATCTTCAATGCATCAAGGGAATCATGGGAAAGACAAGAACCAACATGAGGATAAAAAAACATAATATGATGAACAATTCAAGCATGCATTCCCAACATGGTTTTGCACAATAGGTTCAACATCGAACCAAAATAGGGGGAGGTGGATTTTCTCAATAGGAGACATCAATCACCATACTATAACATAGCCCTTTCAGGGCTAAAATTCAAGAACTTACGTTCTTCAAAAAATGCCCTTTCGAGGCCAATGCAATAAGGATTTTCATTCCTTCCCTTCTACAAGAATTCAAATTTTCATACAAGGTATGTGATGACAAGTAGGGGCCCATACACCCTACCCTCTTTCCCTCTTCTCACCATGAGAGGAGACTCTACACTATTGAGGTCCAACTAAGGCCCTTCCCACATACTTGGCCATTTCTTCCCTATCCAAGGGTGAGTAATGCGAAAACAATCCCCATGAAATACCCTCAAAATTTCAAAGCAAAGCATTAAAAAAAAAGACATCTAAGAACAAGTTAAGATTCCTCCCAAAACACCCTCAACATAGATACAAGCAATACAAAGATCATCACAATGCCTTATGCATGAATCAAGAATGAACAATAAGAAGAAACATGATAAAAAGAGTGAAGAATCCTACCTTCACAAAAATTTATAGTAAAATGACAAGTTGAGAAGAGCTTATCCTTCCTTTCCTTTAATCTTCCACTTCTCTCTAAAAACTAGAGAATGGGTAAGAACCCAAAACTTCCCCAAAAAACCTCTAAATATGATCCTAACTCAACTAGACTTTAGATAACCCCAAGGTGGAGTTTGAGTAACCAACTCATGGAGGAGAAAAGTCAATTTTTGCAATCAACCAAAAGTAGGGTCTATGAGTGACCCTAAAAATCAACCTAAGAGGCTAAGGGGGTGGAAAGTACTCCCAACCTCTATCCTTACCCCTATGGTACTTAAATTTAATTTTTTTAGGCCTAAAAGACTTAATAGAACCCAAAAAAAAGCTAGGAGAATCTCAAGACCATATAACAACCTTCAAAGAAAGACAATGTAAAATAGCACAAATTGGCAAGGGATATAGTTTTGTCTTTCCATTAGACTTCCCAGCTAACTATCCTACACACTCATTGCACACAATAGTAGTTCAATAAATCACATGAATACATGTAAATTACATATCAAAAAAATCATATAAATTAAAAACATCCATTTTTCTAGTAATCAATTGTTTATGTCATTTTGCTCATATTTTTGACCACTAAAATTTCATAATCAAAGTATTAGTTCTGCATTCATTTACGTCATTTTTATACATTTTCATAAAGCATTAAATGATGAGATCAAATATCTAAAAATAAAGCATCACAAATCATAAAATAGCACAATAAAGTTCAGTGCATCAAATAATGTCCTGACATATCAAGTCATGAGTATCAAAATAGTAATGTATCAACTATGCTATGATGGGTTAAAGTGAGGCCTCACATAGTCAGTGGTTATTGAGCTTCATAGTGTTTACCAAGTGATTAGTTCCTATGATGTCAAGCTAGTGTTAATTGAGTGATGAGATGAGTAGTGTTTGTAGAGTGCAAGATAGGTAAACATGGAACTCAGTTTCTACCAAGTAACACTATATCTACTGAGTCCCCAATGCCCACCAAGTTTAAAGGTATGTTGAGTGATTAGTATGGGCCAAACCTCTACTTCTATTGAATGCATGATGATTCTGAGTAATGTAGTGGATGTTGAGTATTAGAAGTTCACCAAGTTAGCTTCAGAACCTGAGTTTCTACATTTGGGCCGCCTCAATAATATTTGTGTCAACTTGTGTTTTAGTCGACCTTGTAATTACAAAAATTGGGATGGTATATATGTAATGTAATGTATGATACCCAAGTATGATGATAGAGTAATGCTTTGAGAAGAGTGAATGTGAATGTGAATTAGCAGAATAAAAAGGTATTTAGCAAGGTTGAATCAAGAACAATCAAGTTACATATATCACAAAGAGGTGATCAGTACTTCAAGGATCTAAATCAGAAATTAAGTTGTAAATCAAATATATTGTTTCATCCTAGTAGGTGAATTAGATTCAAATCCTTTAACAGGGTAGACTTAATAGTCTTTTCTTCGAATCTCTTTACTGAGTGCATACTTCATTATATGTTTGTAAAACCTCTAACAAGGTGGACCTAGCAGTGCTAATTGCTCCTCATAGGGTAGATCATCAAAAGTGATCATTGTAAGCTTTAACAAGGCAACTTAATACCATAGTATTGAATTTTTGTGTGTATCATCCCTAGTTTCTCATGCATGTAGTAAATTAGATCAATTAATGGTAAATGAAATATGTTATTAAGTGTTGAATTTATCAAAAGTTTTGAGGTTACTAATTCACCCCTCCCCTCTCAGTAACCTAGCTAGTCTTGATTATTTCCAATAGTTTTTGTATCCTTTTGGCTTTATCTTGTTATCTCTCTTGAAAACAAAATTTTTTATTATCTCCCCTTTCGGGTATATCTCCCCCAATTTATTAAATCTCCCCCTTTTTGACACTTATGTCAAAGGGTCCTATAAATTAATTGAATACTTACCAAAAAAAGATTTATTTACCTCCATTATGATTTTTAGAGAAACATCCCAATTGCCCAATATAATTTCTAGTGCTTTAAGCTAGATGGGTGTCTTTGTTGCAAGGTCTACCAGGCCTTCCAATGTAGGAAGATTGGAATCTTTCTCCAAGACATTCTCTACATAGGCCATTTTTTTATGAAAAACTTCCATATGAGGGGTTATTGTAGATTGCATTTGTATTGATTTGGCCTTAATGTTAGCCTCATATACTGTGAATATAGCTAATTCATTTTGAGTGTGAAGCATTGTAGCAAATGCTTCTCACTTTGAGCTAGATCCTTTGGAAGCTGTGTGCTAGATAATTTGAGGTTTCTTTCTAAGATCAATATCCTCTGGCCTATTTCTTTTGTTAGGTATGATGAATCACATAATTTGGACTACAGTGAGAATATATTCTCAAGTACTACTTTCACTTTCTATACATTTTTAGCTAGTTCTACTTGTGACAGTGCTATTTCACCAAATATTTTTTCATTGACCTTCAATTGGAATTTCTATTTAGACCATTCAAGTAATTTGACATTGGTGTCCATGTCTTCATTTTGTACCTAGTCCACTATGTTGGATGGTTTCTCCATGATGGGATTTGTCTCATCAGGTTCTTGCAAGCTAAAAGCATCTAGAAAGATATCTTTGATTTCTATCAATGCTTGCCTTTGTCAATACTCATTCTCGAGTATCTCTTGCTTTTTCTTTTTCTTCAATGCCTCTTGCACTTTGTTGATCTAATCTATGTTCATTTTTTTATAGCCATAGCTTGGTATGACTATCTCCTCATCAAGTGTAGGGTCTCCATAGTCTGGTGTTGATATTTGTAGTGGTACTACATCAATTCTCAGTTGTTGTGTTGTTATAATAGGAGTCCCTATAGTAGGAAAATTGATCAATGTTTGGATTACCTCTCATTCCTTCTCCTTTGGGGTCTTCTCCTCTTCTTTTTCCTCTTTAATTCTACCTTGGTCAATTATAGTTATTTGAGTAGGTGAACCTTTACTTTGTGCTATGGGATCATAGATATCCTTCTATCTTGTCTTCTCCTTTGCTTGCCCCTCTACAATTGAAGTCATTGTGATTTTGAAATCAACCTTAGCAGATGCATTTTGTGCTAGTTTCTCTTATGGTTGTCCACTTGTAGCTATAGGAGTTTTTGAAGGTTTTTCCTATGGATTCACCTACTCCTTGGTAATCTCAACTACTACCTTCTGTAGTTCCTCTACTCTCACAAAAACTAGATAGGTACATAGCTGTGATTGCAAAGTAGTTTGGTGAAGGATCTTTCTAAGATCCTTTGCAGTTAGTGGATTGGTGTTTTGACCAGTAATGTCAAGAACATCCTTCATAATTATTATCTCTATAGGTGTAGTTGTTGCATGTGGAGGACTAGATGGTGGTAGTTATGTGCCTTGCACACTCTATTCCTATTTTTTCTCTTTAGTTTTTTCCTTGTCACTCTTTTGTGTATCCTTATCCATTGTAACTTCTTCCTTTTCTTTCTCTCCTTCCTCCTCCTTTTCATTTTTTTTCTTCTTCCTCATCATTATTTCATCCCTCAAAGGGATCTTCTCGTCCTTCCTTGACTATCTGTGGGCCATGATTCAACTTCTCCTTGATAATCTAAACTACCACTTTCTATGGTTCCTCTACACTCACCAAAACTAGATTGGTACAGAGGTGTGATTGCAAGGTAGTTTGGTAAAGGATCTTTCTAAGATCCTTTGTAGTTAGTGGATTGGTGTTTTGACCACTAGTGTCAAGAACATCCTTCAAAATTATTGTCTCTACAGGTGTAGGTGTTGCATGTGGAGGACTTGGTGGCGGTAGTTGTGTTTCTTGCACACTCTTTTCCTATTGCTACTCTTTATATGTTGCCTTATCACTCTCTTGCATATCCTTCTCCACTATAACTTCTTCCTTTTCTTTCTCTCCTTCTTCCTCCTTTACATTTTCTTCTTCTTCCTCATCATTATTCCTTCCCTCAAAGGGATCTTCTTGTCCTTCCTTGACTGTTTGGAGGCCATACATCACTTTCCACATGAGAGTGGACTTCGTCACAACATCTTCTATTTTTTTTTGCAAACTGCTAAAGGCTCTATATTTGCGTACAAATTTGCTCCCATTTTTCTTACTTGCCTTTCTTATTTAACCTTTAGTGAGGTTAGGAATAAAACGAGCCAGAGTTGACTCCCTTATTTCTTTCCCCATTTTCAAGCAAGAATGTCATTTACTTTCTATAATGAAGTATAGCTCCTTAGGAATAGTATTATCTAGTTCAAGTGGAGTATTCTTGAACTTGGCCATCATAGTGTAAATTGACTCTTCCACTATGTTTTGCTCCTCTCTACTTAACTTATTGAAATCAATAGTTTTCAATCCAGATAAGTCTGCATTATCCCTAATATTTTCACAAATATTTTTTAATTCAAATTTAGTGGTGTGACTTACTAGTGTATGTGCAAGATCATGGTGTGCCAAAAGTGGTGATATAAAAAAATTTGTAGTTCTAAAATATCTCAAACCATTTCAAAATCTATTCCAACTTTTTTCTCACCCACCCTAATACTAAATGAAAATAATTAATATCTTTATAAGGTCTACTATATATTTTCATACCAAACCTATATGGTCAACTTTAAAAACGTCCTAAAAATGTGTTTTTGGCCTATTTTTATGTGATTTTTACTTCAAACATGTAGTTGACGACTTTTTTTCACCAAAATTTGATGAAATGAAAAGAGTTTCTTAAGAATGCTCTTATCTTTTCACAAATGAAAGGTTTCTCAAATTATGAGTTTAGTAAGTAATTAGTACTTAATTTTGAATGGAGTTACATATAAAGTGTTGACTAACACACTACTTAAAAAATAACTATAACTTTCAAATGGTACAAAAATTTTTAAATCCAAAAGATGCAACACATTCTATGTTTCTTCTACTATAATGAAAAAATGAAAAAATGAATTTTGTAGATTTTTGAATTAGTTAAGGTAGTTAGACATGAGAGTTTTTTTATTCCAAAAATACCAAAGTCAAAAATTAATTAATCATTATTTATTTAGAATAAAAATACCCCAAAATATGTGTCACATCTAGGCATGAATCTACTACTTATATCTAGAATATTATTAAAAAATATTATCATTTGATTTTGATTAAGGTGGTTAGACATACATCAATTTCTTATTTTTGTTCCAAAATTTTTGTAATATTGCATTAAAATTCAAAATTTTGACCAATCAATTTTTATTTTTTTGAGATAAGTCCTAGTAGTTTAGAAACTAGATTCAATTTGCTAGAGATTATTTTATCTCAACTTTTAAATATAAAGTCAATAACAAGTAGAAAATTGCATGTCAAGTTGATATAACTCTAACTTTCTAATTTTTTATTGCCACTTAAGAGCATAGTTTGGTTCACCATAATCTTGCACATACCCACAACTTTAAATTGTTCATTATCATCGGACTTTTTCCTCTCCTCATCTAATTTTGGAGGTTCTCCTCTTTTTCTCTGTTGGTACTCCTTGTTCTATAGCTTTCTTCTTTTCCTTTTCTTTGGCTACCTTTGTTGTAGCTCTTGTATCTGTCCTTGTGGTAGGTTTTGTTGGGCCTAGCTTAGCTATTTTATTTTTCCCTTTAGGTTTTGTAGTAGGCTACCTTTGTTCTTTCCTCTTTTTGGGATCTTCCTTAGGTGCTTCTTCTTCTTGCTCGACACCTTCTTCTTCTTCAACATCTTCACCAAATCATTTGATTAATGCTAGTGGTCCTTGCCCCTAATCCTCTTCATCTTCTTTTTCTACCCCTGTTGTGCCTTCTCCAAATTTTTCTTTGAGCTTCTTCATTAGTTTATCCTTTTTCTTCAATGTAGAATTAATCTTTATCTCCATATCCACTTTAGATCTCACTACATCATATGTGCCAAAATGTGGGGCACTCTTATCTACTTCCTCTACTAACAATGTTGTAATTGTTGTAGATACCTCATCAATATTTATTTCATACCCAAGAGGTCTAAGACATCTTACCCTTGGTATGGCTGCTTGAATGTAAGTATAATCAATATCAACAAGAAAGAAAATGTCATTTGTGTGCTGCTGCACAAGTGATACTAGAATCCTAAGTTTCTATTTCATTCAATTCTTAAAATCTTTGAAATAACTAGTCATAAGTGTTTCAAAATTAGCTCCCGTTTGTTTAATGTATTCATTTATCTGAGCTACAATGAACCTATTTGTTTTCCATTTGACTTTTCCAAATGATGGGAATTCATTCTATACATAGAAGAATATACATATCAAAATGGCTCCAAACTTACATTGGGCTCCCTTTATTCTCCTTATAGCTCCGAAATTTTCATTGATTTATTGTAGATCATAGATATGATATTTTAAAAAAAAATTGTACCCAATATCGACTGCAATACATGGTACACTATTTAGTCTACTAGATTGGTAGAATTTGTGGAAAATGACTCTGACAACAAAATCAACAAGAGGGTCCTTAATAGTATCTATGGTCATGCCTCTCTTGTTGCACTTGTCTCCTATATTCTTTTCAATTACTTCTCTGGAGTCACTTCTTAGGGTTTTAGGCCAATCTAGGGTTGGATACTCTATTGCACTATGAACAATCATTTTTGATATCTTAACTGGTCCATCTTCTAACCATACACTACCATCATGAATCCTACTCAACACAATTCTAATCCATTCAGTCTTAAAAATAGTAAGGAACTCTAGGGCATGAGTTAAGCCCTTGTTCTCAATGATTTGATATTCTTCCTTGAAGACTCCATTCTCACACAATCTATCATAAGCTTCTCTAATTTCCATGTCTCCAACAACACCAATCTTACAATTATAGTATCTCCTAACATCTTAAACCATTACTACCTTAGGAGGAATTAGGGAAAGGGCTTTGCCTAGGTCATTCTTATAGAAAACTTTAGGGCTAGGTCAAAAATTAGGTTGCTTTACTTCGTTTGACATTAATTTAACATAAAATGAATATTTCTCCTGCAGTTTCCTAGAACTAGAGGCCATTTATTTGCATTAGGGTTTAAACATGAAGAAAGTTTGAAACTAAATAGCTCAACACTAGTATAAATACCTTGGATTTGATGAAACTATGTTGAATATTTGTAGAAATCTACTGAAATGCTTGGAACACTACTTGCAAATAATTTTTCACTCTTCTTCATCTTTGCTCTTTGTTTGTAATGGTGAAAATTGATTCGAAATGCAATCATATACCCTTGTTTCATAGCATTTATTTTTTAGTGCATTTACAACTGTCCACTTGATTTCCTAAGGAATTTCGCTTTACTTGTCTTCCATTGGTTTAAAAACACTCGGCATACATTGGAGTTTCCCTTCACTTGGCATCCACTACCAACTCAACTGCAACTAGTCACTCAGCTTCTACTAACTTTGGTAGACAACTCAACATGTATTATGATTTTACTTAGTATTTGAAGGCAACTTGGAAACACTTATGAAACTTTGAAATTTTAACTTTGCATCTTTATTCATGTTGATCTTTTCTTTTTCAACACTTACTTGTCTTGGAACTAATGTATGATAAAACTTTGTATATTAGTCCCACATACCTTCTTTTTCTTAGTTAGATCAAGTGTGACCACTTGACCTTTTGGGTGAAGTGATTTTTCCATTGGATGTGCTACCTCCATCTTTCTTCTTCCATGCTTTATTCATTTCTCCTCTAATGTGTTCAACATCTACCTTCTCTTTTTCTTTGTTAAAGTCTAAGTTGGGTGCTTTTGACCTTTTTGGATAGTTTCTACTGATGTGTCCAATCTTCAAACAACTAAAGCATGTAGTTTGACTCAACTATCTATTGTAGTTTCCACTAAAATGTGTTCTTATGCAATTTTGTAGGATGTTCCCATATTCTTGATAGTAGTGATAGCTTTGTCTGGTGTTGTAGTACCAATTATAGTGATGTCTATAATTGTTTCCCCTTTCTAGTTGATTAGATGTCCACATAGGTTTTGATCCACACTAAAAATTTATGTATCCATACTTCTTGCAATTGTAGCAGTGACCTTTAAATTTTGGTGTCCTAATAGTTCTTGTCCTACAGTCATGTGATTGATGTCCTTGATTGTTGCACTTGTGACAATGACCCATGTTTTAGGGTTTGGCATGTTGATTGGCATTCTTACTCCTGCACACATTAGAGGTATGTCCCTTTTTACCACAAAAATGATAGGTAGGTTTAGTGTTCTTACCTTTGTCACTTTTTTCTTCTATAGTCTTGGATGATTCTCCTTTCTCAATGCTAGTGTATCCTAGTCATGAAGTGTCATTGCTAGCTCTTGGTGATTTTAGTAGCTATTCAAAGTACTTGATAGCCTCATTAGGTTTTTTGAAGCTCTCCACAATCTCCTATTCTCTTTTCAAGTCATTTTTTAGTTGTTCATTTTGCATCTTCAGTGTAGAGATCTACATATCCTTGATATTCAGCTCATGATGTGCATTCATCATCTGGCTTAGGGTGTCTAGCTGCATGTTAAAAATTCTTGCAAGCTCAATTGACTTTTCCTCCAGCCTATTGACAAGGTTTCTCTTATCTTTTTCTATCATGGCCTTATCTTCAATGACTCTTTTCTTTTGTATAGTTACTTCACAAAGCATCATGGCTTGAGATTCTAGTCCAATCTTGAGAGTTTTGATATCTTCTACTTTAGCTCTTTTTTTCTTCCTCAAGTCTACTATTGCTGCATCAAACTCCTTAGAATCTCCATTTGTAAACACTTTTGTGGTGTTAATCTCCTTGTACTATGTATCATTCTTAGCTATCTCAACTATGGAAATCTTTCTTCTTCTCTTTAAGGATTTCCTCACTTCTTCCCTGGCTTCTTCCAAATATTGTAGAATGAGTTGTATCTCAATCACCTAGTTCTCTATGATCTTCCCAAGTTTGTAGACTTCCATTTTTAGATATTTTCTCCAAGTTGTAAGGCTTTTCCTTATGATAACTCAGCTCTGATACCAATTATTAGAATTTACAAGTGGGAATATTTACTTATAAGAGGGGGGTGAATCAAAAGTAACAAAGTTTAACCTCTTAATTCTTTTAACTAAGATTATTCACATGCATCTAATACATCTAATCAACATGAAAGTAAAGACATCCATAAAAATAGATAACACAAGATTTTGGTCCCCCAAAAACCCTCCAAAATGAGAAGGTATAACTAGGGTGGGGATGTGATGCAGGAGCATCCAAAGGTATAAGGGCAATCGTGTGTCACCCAAAAAGATGTACTTAGACTTAGTTTCTATTTCATGCCTTTTTGGATACCCATTTGGCTCAAATAAAGGTTCCAACTCTCATAGTTCAACTATCAGTGCGTTTGAAAATCCCAAAAAATAGGAGGATGTATTTGGGCCACCATTTCAGTAAACTAGAAGGTGTGAATTGGCCAGATGAATGTAATCATGATTTAGAGCATTCCAAAAAAAGAATCAGGTCAATAGGCCTCACGGTTTGAAAGTTATTGCAGTTTTTTGAGTTTTGGAGACCTCCTAAGAATGCTTCAAAGTTAGGTTTGGGGAATTAAATGACCTTGAAAAGGGTTAGAAAATGGGGGATGAGAAAAGCTTTTCCATAGGGCTATAGAGCGCTTTGAGAGCTTTCCGAAAATGTAAACGGTTCGTCAATCGGAGCTACGGTTCAAAAGTTATGCCTCCCAAAAGTTTGGTTACCATTTTTGGATTCTTCTAGATTTGTATCAACTTCTAACGCAGCTTTTGGAACCTTCTATTTCGTCGGTGGATGCCTACTAGGACTTTCTAGAATGTACTCCTAGCCCTTAACCCTCTGGGGTCTATTTAAGGATATTTTTGGCATTGTAAAAGGCTGTTCGGAGTGGAGTTTGAGAGGAGGTGCTAAAAGGAGAAATATTCTCCAAATTTATGCTATTGTAAGCCCTTAGGGCATGTTTTGAAGTTTATTTTCTCTGTACTATTTGTACTAGCTTATTTTCTTAGTTAATATAATTTTCCCTTTCTGTTGGTTCCATTCTATTCTTGGGTTGTGTCCCCATCAAGTGGTATCAAAGTGGGTTTTCCTGAGTGTGTAGACAGAGCACTGACTGTGAGGCAGTTTGCACCAGGACTTTGTGGTTGTGGGTTTGAGTTAGAAGATGCCTCCATGAAGAGAGCATGGTGGAAGGGCCAGAGCTGTTGATCCTGAGGAGGTTAGAGCCCTCCAGAGGTAGGTACAAGCATTGCAAGAGGAGCTTCGTGGAGGAGCAAATGTTGCCGCAGGTGACAATAGTGAGGATGACAATGAAGAGGAAGTAATGGGACCAGAAGAGGAAGTTGACGGGGAAGTTTTGAATCCTGTAGAGGAAAGACTTTTTAGGGCCATTACTAAGTTTGGGAAAAGACCTAATATTGAAGTGGGTATATTTTCAGGAAATCTAAAACCAGATGAGTTGATCGATTGGATCAATGAACAAGAAGAATACTTTGAGTATGAGGATATAAGGGACCCAGATAGCGTTAAGTTTTCAAAGGCCAAACTGAAAGGCCATGCCAAAATCTAGTGGTAAGAGGTTCAACTAGAAAGACTTAGAAGAGGAAAGGAGAAGATCAGAAGATGGGATTGCATGGTGGACAAATTAAAGAAGCAATTCATTCCTGTGGACTACGAGATTGATCTATTTAAGAAGATGCATGGGTTAAACCAAGAAGGAAGATCAGTCCAAGAATATACAAAGGAGTTTCACCGACTCTTGATTAAAGCGGGGCATGCAGAAGCAAATAAGGAGAAGGTTTCTCGTTATATCGATGGGTTGCGACCTAGCATCCAAGAGGAATTAAGTCTGGTAAGAATGACCAACGTTGAAGAGGCATACCAGTTTTCCCTACGAGTTGAAGAGAAGTTGAAGAAAAGGTTTGAAGGAAGACAAAGAGGGCGCGGTCAAGGAGGAAGGGGAAGTGGTAGATCATCTGGAGGCCATAATGAAACCCAAAATAAAAATGAAGATGTGGGTACTAGCAGAAACCAGAGGAATGAGGGTTTCAACCGCTCCCATGATCAAGACTTTAGAAATCAAAGAGGAAGAGGTAGAGGATGTGGAAAAGGAAGAGGAGGCTTCCGTGGTACCTGTTTCCATTGCACTGAAGAAGGTCATCGTGCCTTTGAATGCCCTCAATGACAAGGAAGGAAATATAGGAGAACTGATGGCCAAGCTAGGGTTGCTCATGTGGAGAAGGATGCACAATAATCACATTCAGAGGATGCAGAAAGAGGAGAGACCTTGGTAAATGAAAGAGTCCTACTAAGTGGTGAAAATGAACCAGGACAGCGGAGGAGTTTGTTCCATACCAGATGCAAGTGTGAGGATAAATGTTGTGATGTGATCATTGATGGTGGTAGCACTGATAACTTGGTATCAGAAGAGATGGTATCTAAGATGAAGCTCAAGAGGGAGAAACATCCCCAGCCCTATCGGATTTCTTGGGTAAAATATGATCATAAGGTCCTGGTAAGTGAACAATGTTTAGTAAAATTCAAAATTGGGAGTTACCATGATGAAGTTCTCTATGATGTTATTTCGATGGATGTTTTCCATCTATTGTTGGGTAGACCATGGTAGTTTGATAGACATGCAATACATGATGGACATGCAAACACATACTCTCTGACAAAGGATGGAGTTCGCCACAAATTGAAGCCCATGAAAAAGAAAGGTGAAAAGGTATGTAGCAGTGCTAGGATTTGTCTTGTTGATGGAAGGAAGTTTTTAGATGGCATGAAACATCAGCGTATGTGCTATGCTTTGATTCCTAGGAAAGATAAAGAAGGTAGTAGTGAAATACCATTTGAAGTTTCAGATTTACTAAGGGAATTTGGAGATATTATCTGTGACAATGTTCCAGATGGATTTCCACCAGTAAGGAAAATCAGTCATCAGATAGATCTGATTCCAGGAGCTAGTTTTCCTAACAAGGCTACTCAGAGGATGACTCCTACTAAAATAGAGGAGCTAAATAGATAGGTTCAGGAGCTCTTGAGGAAGGGCTTGATTCAAGAGAGGCTGAGTCCATGTGTAGTACCTACAGTACTTGCACTAAAGAAGGATGGAGAATGGAGGATGTGTATAGATTCTCGAGCTATAAATAGGATCACCATCAAGTACCAGTTTCCTTTACCAAGGATGGATGATATTATGGACTGTTTGAGTGGAGCTCAGTACTTCACAAAGATAGATTTGAAGAGTGGCTATCATCAGATATGGATTTGAGAAGGAGATGAGTGGAAAACAGCCTTCAAGACCAAGGAGGGTCTTTATCAGTGGTTAGTCATGCCCTTTGGATTGATGAACACCCCAAGCACCTTCATGCGGCTCATGAATGAGGTACTTGAGAAGTTCTTGGGAAAATTTGTTATTGTCTATTTGGATGATATTTTAATTTTCAGCAAGACTTTGGAAGAACATTTACTACGTATTCGTAGTGTTCTTGAAAGGCTAAGGGAAGAGAAACTGTTAATTAATCTAAAGAAGTGTGTCTTTGCAAAAAGAGAGTTAGTCTATTTGGGATTTGTTATATCACCTAAAGGTCTCAAAATGGATCCAGAGAAGGTAAAAGCCATCTTGGAACGGCCTACTCCAAGGTCTACTACTGAGGTAAGATCATTTCATGGTCTGGTTAGTTTTTACAGGAAGTTTATTAAGAATTTCAGTGGCATATGTGCACCCCTAACTGATACAATAAGAGGGGATAGAAAAGAGTTCAAATGGACTACAGTAGCTACGAGAAGTTTTGAATTGCTGAAGAAGAAGGTGATAGAACAGCCTGTGTTGGCACTTCCAAATTTTAGAAAAGGGTTCCAAGTGGATTGTGATGCTAGTGGTAGCACTATTGGGGCTGTATTAAGCCAAGAAGGTAAGCCTATTGCATATTTTAGTGAAAAATTGAATGATGCAAAGAAGAAGTATTCTGTTTATGATCAAGAGTTCTATGCAATAGTTCAGGCCTTAAAGAAATGGAGGCATTATTTATTGCCAAAGGAATTTGTTTTGTATACTGATCATCAGGCATTGCAGTACCTAAAGAGCCAAGGTAAATTGAATCAGAGGCATATGAAGTGGGTAGAATTCTTGCAAAGTTATACATTTGTGTTGAAGCATAGAAGTGGAAAATCTAACAGGGTTGCAGATGCACTAAGTAGGAGACAGTCACTGCTTATAGTAATGTAGGTTGAAGTAGTTGGGTTTGATGAACTCAAGAATTTGTTCCCCGAGGATCCTGATTTTGCTAAAGCATGGAAAGCTTGTAAAGAACCTGTTGCTGTATATAGAACCAAGTGTTTAGACTATTTGATTCAGGATGGCATGTTGTTCAAAGGTAGTCAATTGTGCATTCCAAGGAGTTCCATGAGGGAAAATATGATTAAGGAGAAACACTATGGAGGGATGGTAGGACATTTTGGTTGGGATAAGACCATTTCCATTTTTAGAGAACATTATTTTTGGCCTCAAATTACACAGGATGTGAAGAAGTTTGTATAGAGTTGCCAAGATTGTCAAGTTACCAAGGGGTTTAGTCAAAATACTGGCCTATATCAGCCATTGCCTGTTCCATCAAGGCCATGGGAGGACATAAGTATGGATTTTGTTCTTGGATTGCCAAGGACACAAAGGGGTAATGACTCAGTATTCGTGGTGGTTGATAGGTTCTCCAAAATTGCACATTTCATTCCATGCCACAAAACTCATGATGTTGTCCATATTGCAGATTTGTTTTTCAAAGAGGTGGTAAGACTACATGGTCTTCCAAGGAGTATAGTTTCTGAAAGAGATACTAAATTTGTGGGGTATTTCTAGAGGACATTGTGGAAGAAGTTGAGAACAGACTTGAAATTTAGTTCCACACATCACCCATAGACTGATGGCCAAACAGAAGTGGTAAATAGAAGTCTGGGGAATTTGCTGAGATGTTTAGTTGGAGATAAGCCCAAGGGATGGGATTTGATTCTACCACAGGCAGAGTTTTCTTATAATAACTCTGTAAATAGGAGTACTGGAAAATCACCATTTCAAATTGTATATGGGAATAGCCCAAGGACTGCACCAGAATTGAGGAAGATAGAACAAGGGGAGAGGACAAGTGCTGAAGCTGAGGAGTTTGTTGAACACATCAAGCGTCTACATGAGGAGGTTCAAGCACACATTATCAAGATGAATCAAGAGTATAAAGCTAGGGCTGATCAAAGGAGAAGACATAAGGAATTCCAAGTAGGGGATCTAGTCATGGTGCACTTACAAAAAGAAAGATTTCCAGTTGGTACTTAGAACAAGCTGAATATGAAGAAATTTTGCCCCAGCAAAGTTTTGAAGAAACTTAACTAAGGAAATGCATATGAGGTGGAGCTGCCAAATGGTATTCACATTTCTCTCATTTTCAACATTGTAGATTTAATAGAGTATCATGATGATGGTGCAGATGAGGAGCTGGTTTTAGAGCCATATCCAATTCCTACTTCTAAGAAGGAGGAGATAGAAGACATTCTAGATCATCGTGTGGGTAGGAGTACTAGAAATAGGTAGTATGAAGAGTATTTGGTCAAATCGAAAGGACGGCTGATCGAGGACTCAACTTGGATTTCAACAGCTGAGGTTTCCCATTTGGGATTTCCTCTACCATCCATAAAGTGACAGGGTCACTTTTCAATCTACCCTGGGTGTCTGATGCAGGAGCATCTAGAGGTATAAGGGAAATCCTGTGTCACCCAAAAAAATGTACTTAGACTTAGTTTCTATTTCATGTCTTTTTGGATACCCATTTGGCTCAAATAAAGGTTCCAACTCTCATAGTTCAACTATCAGTGCGTTTGAAAATCCTGAAAAATAGGAGGATGTATTTGGGCCATCATTTTAGTAAACTAGAAGGTGTGAATTGGCCAGATGAATGTAATCATGATTTAGAGCATTCCAGAAAAAGAATCAGGTCAATAGGCCCCACAGTTTGAAAGTTATTATAGTTTTTCGAGTGTTGGAGACCTCCTAAGAATGCTTCAAAGTCATGTTTGGGGCATTAAATGACCTTGAAAAGGGTCAAAAAATGGGGGATGAGCAAAGCTTTTCCATAGGGTTATAGAGCGCTTGAAGAGATTTTTGAAAATGTAAACGGTTCGTCAATCGGAGCTACAGTTCAAAAGTTATGCCTCCCAGAAGTTTGGTTACCATTTCTGGATTCTTCTAGATTTGCACCAACTTCTAACATAGCTTCCGGAACCTTCTATTTCATCGATGGATGCCTACTAGCACTTTCTAGAATGTACTCCTAGTCCTTAACCCTCTGAGGTCTATTTAAGGAGATTTCTGGTATTGTAAAAGGCAGTTCGGAGTGGAGTTTGAGAGGAGGTGCTAAAAGAAGAAATATTCTCCAGATTTATGCTATTGTAAGCCCTTAGGGCATGTTTTGAAGTTTATTTTCTATGTACTATTTGTACTAGCTTATTTTCTCAATTAATATAATTTTCCCTTTCTATTGGTTCCATTCTATTCTTGGGTTGTGTCCCCATTAGGATGAAACCCACAAATTATCACTGCAATAATATGTAACTAGTTAAGGTTACAAAGTTTTACCATCAATAATGGTCTGCCATATGAAAGGCCTACCCTGTTAAAGGCTTTACACCCTATTAAAAGTGACATGATTAGAGGATTGACAAACACTTACTTGGAATGTTACCCTATTAAAGGATTTGTGACCATGCTAAAGGTTCTAAAAAATAGTTGTTGAGCCAACCTATCTTCGTAGAGTTTTCATTCTTCTAATACAATGGTAAGAAAGTATAGTACAATTTCTTGATTTGTTGACTTACAATCTTCAATTTCTAGTTCTAGATTCTTGTTCTACTCAATTCGATCTAATCCTTCCTGATTTGATAACTCTCTATTCATAGTGTTGATGCTATATTCTTAACCAACTAGATTTTGCAATGTTGTTTCTCTTCTAAGTCTCCTCACCCCATTTTCTTCCTTCAAAATTTTTCTTCCATTCACTTATGCATTCCACATGACCTCATACTCTCTCATACAAATAAATTAAGGTGTTATTGACCTCCTTATAAAGGCTTCAAAGACTTAGGGTTAGGTATGAATCTATGATCAAGATTTATCCTTCTTTCCCTACTCAATTCTTTATAGTTTTCTTATTGGTTGCACGCTTTCTCCATTTTTCTAATTGGTTGCATGCTGATTACATAGGGAATGTAATAGATTTTATCTTATCTTTTAGATCCTTCAAGATTCATCTTGAGTTAGCTCAAAAATAGTTTACATCTAAGTTTGTGAAGGCACAAACTCATATGTTGATTCTATGTTACTTGACACTTATTGATTGCCGATGCTCAACACATATAGGATTTTTGTCTTGCTTGGATCTCTATCTTACTCAACATCTATACTTTTCTTGACACCTATAGTGACTCAACATTACTTGTCACTCAACACTTGAAACTTTCTTGGCACCTAAAGTTCTCTCGAAACTTGTTGAATTTTTGACTTCACAAATACTATAGCTCGGCATCTATATTATACTCAGCATCAACTTTAGAATTTACTTACATGTGTTGAAAATCAATTGCCAAAACTAACCTGAAACCAATAGTTGATTTGGAAGAATTTCTCTTTTTGCTTCCATGAAATGACATGACTAGAGGGCAGCTGGGTGATCTATCTTATAACTATCTTAATAGACCATCATCTTCATAAGGGGGGAAAAATATATCATATGTGCAAGAGGAGCTTTTTCCTAAACACTCATATGTGAGTTTAGATTTAGAGAAAGGTGAAAATCTGATGGTGAGGAGGATATTGATCAAATAACCCACCAAGGATGAGCACAAGAAAAGGTCTCTTTTTAGGGTCAAGTGCAAAATATTAGGCAAAGTATGTAGGGTAATAAATGATTCAGGGTCTATTGATAATATCATTTTAGATGAGGCAATCTAGAAATTGAAAGTCACTAATATACCACACGAATGTCCATATAAAGTGACCTAGTTGAATAAGGAACAAAAAATATTGGTTAATAAGCAAGTATGGGTTGAGTTCACCATTGGCAAGAATGATGATAGGATACTTTGTGATGTACTACTCATGGAAGCATGTCATTTATTTCTTGGTAGATCATGGAAATATAAGAGGGAGGTAGTACACCATGGCAATGAAAACACATACTCATTCAAGAAGAATGAAGTCACTTATACAATTTAGTCTTTGAGAGAAGAAGTTTTAGTGGAGAAGGTAGAATCTAATAAACTCCTAATGGGTGGGAAGGAATTCCTAAAAGATATGAAGAAGGAAGAAAGAGTTCTCTATACCATATTAGTGAAACTAAATAAGGAGGAGATACCTAAATAATAACCTATGCCAAAAGAGGTGAAATAACTACTAAATTAGTTCAAAGAAATAATTTATAAAGGTACACTGGCTACATTGCCACCAAAGAGAGAAATCATCCATCAAATTGATTTTGTGTTAGGGGCATCACAACCTAACAAGGCTGCATACAAGATGAAACTAGAATAAAACAAAGAGATAGTAAGGACATTTGAAGATCCTCTAGATCAAGGTCTAATCAAGAAGAGTATAAGCCCACATGGATATGTTCTCCTAGTGATGCTGACTCCTAATAAGGGAGGTAAGTGGAGAATGTGTATGTATATTATAGGGAGATATATAGGATAACTATAAGATATAGGTTTTCTATTCCTAGAATAGATTATTTAATGGATTTCTTGGTGATTTCTTAATGATTTCTTAGAGACTATTAGATTAGAATGAAAGAGGTTGATGAGTAAAAGTCAGCCTTTAAGACTACAGTGGGGTCATATGAGTGGCTATTAATTCTATTCGGGATTACAAATGTACCTACTAGCTTTATGAGGTTGATGAATCAGGTTCTAAAGGACTATATAGGATTCTTTTTGGTAGTCTACTTCGATGATATCCTCTTCTTTTAGTAAAACAAAAGAAGAATACATGAAACACCTAGAACTTGTAGTAAAGAAACTCCAAGAGGAAAAGCTCACCATAAACCTAGAAAGGAGTGAGTTCATGAAGCAAGAGATATTCTATCTAGGGTTTTTAGTATCGCAAGGTAACTTGAAGATGGAAAAGACAAAGGTTGAGGCCATTTTGAGTTGGCCTATTCCTAAGATAGGGACTAAATTCAAAAGTTTTCATGGATTGCCTCACTTCTATAGAAATTTTATAAGTGGATTTAGGTGAATCGATACACTAATCCTTGACACAATAAAATGGGGATACAAAAAAATGTTTCTATGTACCAAGGAAACCAATGAAGCTTTTGAAAGATTGAAGGAGTAAGTGGCTACCTAGCATATATTGGTGTTGCCAAGTCTTGATAAGCTTTTCATAATAGAATGTGATACAACTACCATTGAAGTGAGTGTAGTCATAAGCCAAGAAGGTAGTGAAAGCTTAAATGAGGAAAAAACTAAATATTCATTCTATGACTTAGAAATATATGCTTTAGTACAATCCTTTAAAAAGTGGAGGCATTACCTAATTTCAATGGAGTTTTTGGTTTATAGTGATAATCAGTCCCTAAGTTACATTGACACCCAAGACAAACAAAGTTTGAGGCATATCAAGTGGATGAAACTATTGTAGTCCTTAACCTTCACTATTAAGAACAACAAGGTAGTTAATAACAAAGTTGGAGATGTACTTAGTAAGAGGTTTCTCACTTTTTAGGATATCTTGTTGCACAACATTGAAGTTGAGGAATTCATAGACCGTTACAAAGGAGATGTAAACTTCTCAGAGATCCATAAGGTATGTACTAAATTTGATAATAATTTTCATAGTGAATATGCTGACTATAAATTTTAGAATGGGTTATTATTCAAGCAAAATCAGTTGTTTCATAAGAGGCTCTATGAGGGAGAATCTTATTTAAGTGAAACATAATGGGAGTATGACTGGACACTTTGGGTTGAATAAGACCCTATATTTAGTAAAAGGGTTCTACTATTAGGCTAAGATCTAGAAAGATGTAAAGAAATATGTGGATTAGTGTGGAGTGTGTCAAAAAGAAAAGGGAACATTATCAAATAAAACCCTCTACTAGCCATTTTAAATCCCAAATAGGCCTTGGGAGTGCATCTACAAGGACTTTGGAGTAGGACTACCTAGAACATTAATTGGTTTGGACAACATATTTGTAGTGGTTGATAGGTTTAACTTAAGATGTCATTTTATTCCATGCAAAATAACACATGATATTAGTTATATTTCCCACCTTTTCTTCAAGGAGATAGTCAAGATATATAGTTTACCCATGAGAATCATGGTAGATAGGGATATAAAGTTCATGGGTCATTTGTGGAAAACCCCTTTTCAGGAGACTAGGAACTAGTTTCTCCTATAGTTTTTCCTATCATCCCCAAACTAATCCATAGATAGAGGTAATTAACGTGGAACTTGGTAACTCTTGAGTTGTTGTTTTCAATGATGTTGAATGGAAGGAATCCTTTTGAACTCCACTCTTGGAAAGTTAATCGAGGATCAACTCCCAGGATCTAGGCAGTCTTTCAACCTACTAAAATCTTCTTAGTTGAAGATAAATGTGTATGTTCATGAGGAGGCCTTTTTTAGTTTTGAACAATTTTGAATAATCTATTTGATCTATTGTTGTTGGAAAAAGTAACCACAAAAGAGATTTTTTTGGTATTTTCTATTTAATGATGAATGCAATTTATCGATGCAACTATATGAATTCCTATTTTAACCAAGTGTTAGGAAAGAAAATAACAAAGATAAGGTAACAAGAGATTAAAGAAAATAACTTGAAAAGAAATTCCTAATGGACATAAAATACAATAATAATATGTATGCAAATTAAATCATCAAAAAGATTAGGTAGGAAACTAATGAAATTAGGAGCAACACTTCCTTAACTCCACCGATGCAATCATTGATAGGAACTCAATAATAACCAAAAGGTATTTTATGTTTCCTTAGATTGCAATACCATGGAAAGTGCACTCATGTGAGACAAGATGCTACACAAGAACAATAGGTGATTTTTCTCAAATTCGTTACATCAGTGGGATTTGTTAACATAAGGTAAACACCGAAACTAAAAGATCACATAATAATAACAATGAAATATTTTTTTTTGGCTCCATTATTATTCATGAACATGCATTCACAAAAGTAATAAACTTAGGCAAGAATAACTACACTTAAAATCAAAGCACCAATAGCATATATTATTGCATCAAAATAAAATCTTAGAGTATATATAACATCCACATATTTATAAGAAATTATCTCTTCCCTTTGTGTTAGGAGATAGTTCTCAAAGTGAAACTCATGTTAAAAACTAATAAAACAAATCTAATTATATACAAAATGATCTCTAAATGGTTCTGAGTAGGTTTTCACCCTTGTTTAAATTAAATGATGGGTGCACGAGAATTTACATTATAAACAATAATATAAGAATGAGAAGATAAGAAAAATGCATCTACAAGAAGATCTAGGAGTCTTTGGAAGCTCTAAAAATATAAGCTCGACCCTCTCTTGTCATTTATGGGAGATGAATTATCATCAAAATGCATTTTGAGTGGATGGAATGCTCTAAATTAGGAACTAGTAGTTAACTATTGACACACTTGTTCTTCTTCAAAAAATTTCACAATGCCTCTAAGGAAAGTACACTTGTACACCTTGATGATAGGTTCCAAAATTGAAAATTTATCCTAAGTGTGAATACTAAATTTCTAGCATCTAGATTTTCTTCCCCTTTATACCAAAATGATTTTTGGATGTTTATTCTTTAATTTGTCCATGATTTTGACCACTTGAGTAGCTTCAAGTAAATTGAGTCTCTCATAATTATTTTTGACTATTTTCCAATAGTTACCTACTTTAATCCTTATTTTTGCAAAATCTTCAAGCTTGGTGTCCAACTCAAACAGTGCTTCTGCAGCCTTGAAGGCTTTTTTGATGTCATCTTCTAACGAAGCTACTTAAAATATACCTCTAACTTGTTGAAAAACTACTTGAACCATAAAATTTTTTATCTTTGACTCATCATCAAAAATATCAAGGTTTTTGGCATTCTAGTCCTCTATACTCAAAAAAATATTTCTTGAGTTTGGTCTCTTATCTTCTGAATATCTGCATGTAGTCGTTACATGTCTTTATTATTGGTCGATATCTACTCTATCCAATAAATCTAACTTATCAAGTTCCTCAACTACATATACCTCCATTAATGTATGATACCTTTGACCTTTTATTGATTTTAGCACCGACAAGTCTTTAGGCTAGGTATGTACCTCATCCATTAGCCCAACATCTTGGATCATTATGGATAACAATTTATCTAGACTTGACTAAATGTAGTGCAATAGGTTCAAGTTACCCTATATAATTTGTACACCTTTCTCTAAAAAAATGCCATGTCATTGTTGACTTGCCTTTAAAAATGGGTTCAATTGTACTATTCCTATTCCTTTCCTCTCTAATATCATAGCAAGAGTAATCTTAGGATTATCCAGGTCTATATGGATGATAATTTCATGCAGATAGCCTCTTAATACCTCATTTTTCTTCTTGAGTGCTATCAACGTAGACTCATCCTAGTCTATATGCCTGAACACCACCTTCATTCTTGAGGTGATAATTAATTTTTTTGTGTCTATTGTGGGCCTTCCCAACATGATCTCCTTGATTTGGTAATCCTTAAGAGTTAGATGATCAGTTTTAGCATGTGGAGGAGGAATGGATATATGTGCAAGTAAGTCTTGATCTTGTTTTTTCATTATGAAGGCTAATTTTTGTGCATTACCCATAGGTGTCTCAGGCTTCTTGATTTCCTTTACTAATTCCATCATTCCCATCTCAACTTTTAGGTCTAGCTACCTTTTCTGGTGGAACATTACTTCTCTCTTCAACCATGTCAATATGGTGCCCATGGGAGACATGTATTGTTCTAAAGAAGTTATTTATATTAGAGGCCCCTTATTCTTATCAGTCATCTCTAAGCTCTTTTCTCATTCAAAATGATCAACAATTGGAGTCTTTGTATTTGGTTGGGCTAAGGTCCTAGCCTTTATATCATGAGGATTTTGTTGAGGCTCTTTAGGTATTTTCCCTTCCTCGAGTACTTCATCATCATGTAGTTGCTAGGTTTCCATTTCTATTGTTGTTTGTTCTTCTATTTATGTGGCCTGAGGAAGTAAACTTATGGATCCTTTATCCAAAAATGTTAAGTCCTGAGATAGTGATGCCAGAATTCGTAGAAGTCCTTTAGGTAGAGGTAGTGAGTAATTCTAGTCCTCTCCTAATGATTTGCTCATTGGAGTATGTCTTATCTTTTGTCTCACCATCTAAGTACCCGCTGGAATGAAGTCAAAATTGTAAAGGTTGAATAATTCAGTTTATTTGCCCTCCATATCAGCTATCCATTGTTGTTTCTTATCTTCCAATGAAGATACTTGAGAAGATGGAGGTGTTACTATTGAAGTTTTTCTTCTCTCCTTGTCTATTTCCCTATATGAGTGGGTCCTTTGGCTAAGGGGGCATATTAAATCTATTCCCCTTTTTCTTCTTTTTTATATACTTCTATGATGGTCTTGCATTCTTGTGGTGTTGGAGTATTCTTCTTCTTTAATCTTCTCCTTCATGTTCCTACCATACTTGATTCAATCCTTTCCCATTTGGGAGCCAAGGGGGAGGCTTCTTCTTATTGGGTAGCCACTAGATTTTCCCTATTCTCCTCTAGTTTTCCTTCCTCTACATGTTCATCTTGTACCATTTCTCCTTGTGGAGCTACTTATGGCTCTTGCTCAGACTCTTGAATAGATTCATGTAATTTAGGCTCAATTTGTCACTCTTCATGTTTAGGTTGAGTTGCTTGTGCCTAAGCTGTCTACATTTTTCCTTTATAGGTACTCTTTTCCTTTTGTTTGTTCCCTTATCAGCCCTAAATTACTCAACCTTCTTCTCATGTTGGTGTGTCATTTCTGACCTTACTAAGGTTTGAGCAAGGAAGGTTGGAATTGTTACTAATGCACCATTTCCTTTGATTGGTTGTGTTGGTGTTTTGAAACATTAATGTTTCAAATTACCTTGATGAGAACATAATACATCTATGGGAAACTAATTCCCATCTACAACATATCCTTTTAGACACTAGACCAACTATAAGTCTAGACCTTTCTTCTACTTTAGGCTTTGAGAAACCTAGACTAGTGGACCTATTAGATTCTTCATATGGTATTGGTATTCAAAGAATAGACTAAATCTAAACAAAGTAGGTAGAGGCCTTATATATTCTATACTTATGCAAATATCATAGACATGAAGTAGCTAAGGACATGACTGAAGAAATTGATAAGCTAAGTGAGGGAATCCTTTTAGCTCTTAAATTGAAAGGGAAATGGATGATTATAATGTTGATTTTAGAAAATCCCCAAATATGCAATAGTAAGAAGAATTTGATCTTATAGCTAATTATTGCCTTATATATTGGGAAATTTCATGAATCACACCCATAAATCTATGATACTAGTGACATATTCCATAGATCAAGATATTAGATTTATCTCATCATTTTTTGAATTAGACATCGATTTTCATAAAGACGTCATTCTCATGAAGTATCCTTCACAAATAACCACCAACCCTATCAAATCCATCATGCATTTACTTGGCTCTCTATTCAAATAGAAAACATATTAGACATTCAACCTTATGGAGATGCAAATGGGTCTATGTTCTTTATTTCTAAACCTCAAAACATTGTAGATTATAAAGATAGGAGATGAGAATCAAAATGAAACTAAGAAGATTCTTTCTCATGTGTATTCATTTCTTTGAAACTATACATTCAAGATGCATGCAAAAAACTCATGAAATCACTAAATAGATAAAAAAAATCTATATTAGCTTAGCTAATACTATTAATAGAAAAGAAATGTGCTGCAGAAAATGATATCATAGTCATTAAAACATATCAAAAATTGGAACCCTAGTCCCACAATTTTGAGAAAAACTCAAGATTGGAACCCCTATAATGAATAAAAAAGAGAGAGATATAAGAAACAAATGAAATCTCATATCTAATCTAGAAGTGACATGCATCCACTTCAATCTTCATTCCTTTCTATTTTGAAACATCTCTCATCTTTCTATAACTAGAATATGATATGATTATCATCATTATTATGTAACAAACTTGAAATATCTCTTCTTCAATGATGAAAACCCTTATGTTGCCAAAATATCAAAATGGCTGATAATCCATCAACTAAACTAACTTGTAGATGATATAATTTGGCTCTTAATACATTCATAATGCCTCTGATGTTCATCTAGTTCACCATTTCATCAAAAATCAAATCTAAACTACTCTAACTAAATGAAACTAAAAAATGGGTATCTCAGACAAAACCTTGAATAACTTGAACCAGGAGCTTCCTATGCAAAAAAAACTCCAAAAATGGAAAGTTCATTCTCTCTTAGTTCTGAAAATATATAATTGTGCTATATTTTCTTGCTAGAAATGCCCAGAATCTCAAAATAAAAGACAAGCTCCTCACCAGGTTCTCAAGTCTGCATTTCATTTTTCAAAAATTTAAAATCTCCTAAAGATAAAACTTTAGCTTATAACTTTCTTGATTTAAAATTCCTATGTACATGCCTTTTGTGAAGAAAATAATAAGTATTTAATTTTCTAAATTTTTTATTTTCCTTCCATTTTCAATCTTGGTCAAATTAGGTTTGACCAACCAAAAATTTGTCACCAGCAGATTGGTTAGTCTCCTTCCCTATCTACTTATATCCCCTACCACATGGAAGCCTCTGATTGGGTCACCATGCCACTATTCTAGTCAAGACAGTGCCATGTCATTGTGACATAGTGATCTCATGACACACGACACTTCCATCTAAGTCATCTACCTCATCATCACCTCGTTGTCCTACCATGTGGTGGCTAGTCACTATGTCACTATGGGATCTCGAGTCCACCACATCACTAGCAACATAACATCCTCATGTTGGAAATATGACCAATCAATTAAATAAGGTGAGATATGTGGCTATCATTTATGACAACATATGTTTTGTAGTCTAGTCATGATTATTTGTGAACAAAAATTGTCTAAGTATTGGACAATGTTACAACATCATGACAAGATTTGTTGATAGTGGAATATTCTCTTTCATGGTTAACCCTAGATGCATGATGTCATCCTAATGATGCATATCAGTGCACATTTCCATAAGAGAAACCCAGTTCAAGTTATGGAGGAAATACTTATGTAGTTATTTCATAGTACAAAATAGAGCATGTCAACAAAATATGTTGAATGGTTTGAAGAATTGATTTAATTATCAAACCTTGATGATTTGACTCTAAGGATTGTATGTGAGTTGAATAAGGAAGGATTTATTAATATATTGATATAAGTAAAGAATTTCAATTTTGAAGTTAGAATGTGATGTGATGCAATGTGATGAGATATTATGTGATGCAAAGTAATGTTACGTGATGCAAGATATGATGCAAATTGATATATGTGTAGTTACTCCTTGTATGAAAAACTAAAAACTAAAGGAATTACAAAGTACAAGTGATCCAATATTGTATGTATTATTCTCCTTAAGAGCTTTTTGTATAGTTGCATGTTAGGGCAGTGGGCTCTTCTTGCACACATTTGTATGTGATCCGCCTAATCCTAATAGGGTTGAAGCAACTCTTGAAAAGGTTGAGGCTTCTAACAAGGCCTAGTCTCCTAACAGGGACTTGAGACACTATACATTCTTAATAGACTCCTAATAGGGTCAATATCTTTAACCATTTTCTTTTATATAGTGAATCATCTTGTGGGTTCATTCCCACCAAGGTTTTCCCTTGGCCAAGGTTTCCCTAGTTAATAAAATATGGTGTTATGAGCTCTCTTTATGAATGGTTGTTTATACTATTCAACATTATTGGTTTACTTTCTTATGCATGTATTAAAGTAGTTAATAATATCCATTTGTGGGAAAAAAAATTGAAAATACTGATTTACTTCCCTCCCTAGTACTATCTATTTCTAACAATTGGTATTAGAGACTACTTATTTAGAAGAGGCTTAATAGATTGAATAAGATCCCTATGGATATGGAATACTTGAAGAAGAATCTTTAAGAAGCTCTTGAACAAATTGATCTCCATACTAATCAATGAGATGTCCTAAAAGGTAGATATAAAGATGCAAAAGCTTACATTGGTGAACTAAAGGACAAGATAGATGACTTAAAGAAAAAGGGACCTAGTCACTGAACTAGTGATGATGATATTGAAGTTCTAAAGAAAGAAAATAAGATCTTTAAACATGAGTTAAAATAGTTGAACTCAAGCTAAGTCTTAACAAAAATGGAGGAAAGAGTGACTCTAAAATAAAAGTTGAAAACATAGATCTAAGATCCTAGTTAAGAAAAGTAACATTTGAATTAGATACTATCAAGTTAGAGCATGTAGAATTAGAGAAATACAATACTATTTTGAAAGGTGAATTGGTGGAAACCAAACAACAACTTGAGAAATTATATACCAATAGCTTAAGATTGAAGAACAAATATCTATATAGAGACCTAGTTATGACAAGACTAGACTTGGATTCTTCCTTGAAAAATTCACCAAGAAATATATTGAGAGAAAAGAACCTAATACTTCTGAAGTCAAAAAGGATCTAAGCATAAGCAAAATAGAAGATACATCTAAAGAGAAGGAGAATGTTACTCACTCTAGGAAATCTAAAGAATCTAATCAACATGAGGATAATAGAAGAAAGGAATGTCATGCTAGGTTTAATAAACTTGAACATACTGGAACTGATTGCAAAGGTAAGTCTTTTAAAGCTATTTCAAATTTCTATCATCATAATTGTCATGTATAAGGAAATTATGCATTAGATTGTAAGAAACCTAAATTTAATAATGATAATGATAATAGTAGAATTTTTAGGAACACTAATCATGCAAGCAAAAGAAGAAGATCTCACATCAATGAAAGTGGAGAAAGAAGACATATTGTTTTTTTATATATGCAACAATCTTGGACATATCACAAGCAATTGCAAAGAACTTGACAACCATAATAATGAACAAAGAAGGAATGTATATGTATGTCAATTATGTAATAACTTTGGAAACACAAAAAAAATTTGTAGAATGGATAGAAGAAACCTTAATAGGAATCAAAACTATATAAGGAACAATAGAAGGAATGATGATAGTTTGAATGAAGAAATGAAGGAACTAACAAAAGAATTTAAGGAAACATATGTAAAGGCAAAAGAAACTAGAAGTTCTCATATAGTTTAGGAAGAAGCTCATCGTAATGTACCTGATAAGATAGTAAAGTAAATTATTTCCTATGACCCATCTTACCTACATTAAGCATTCTCAATAAAATAGTGCATCAGTTAACAATAACTATGTTAGAAAGAATAGATTATGAGTTGCCCAATTAACAATATATACTAGACATTGAGAGGAGTCTATAGTAAAATGTGCATTTCTTAATATGATCAATATAAGAATATGTAAGAAGAATAACCTCTCTTCTATATAGAGACAATATATTAAACTGGTGGTAGATATGCATTTAATGCAAAGTATAGATTGTGAAAGATTTAAAGGATGCAAATTGATTTATGAACACCGTTTTCTTGTGCAAAATCTTAAGTGCGAGATTGAAGAGATATTTGAAGTGTTAAATAATTATGGAGATACATGAGATCACTAAAAATACTAAAATGCAAAATTAAGGTATTTTTCAAATCTTTTGAGCATATTTTTAGAAATGGTAGGACAAGAAGTGTTTAATATCTGTAATAGACCTAGATATAACTTCAAGAAACACCCATTTGTTTCTGTACTTGATGACCCCATTAGAGAATTTTTATAAGTACCAAAAAATGTTCTTCATGTCAAGGACATAAGATATTATATTCACTATAAAATAGAAAGCATAGGAGATACTAAGATTCATAAAGAATTGGAGAAAATGTGCAACAATGATTTGTCATAGAAACTAGAATATGCATACCTAGAACAACTTAACCTAGTTAAGAATATGTTCTATATGGACTTTGATAACCATGAATGGTTAAGAATTATTCTAAGTAGAGTTCATGATGACCTTCTATAGTTGGGAGATTCTATTATATGAATTGATAATTACCTAATTCACAAGGCTACAATTTTGAGTAATGAAGGATGCAATCCCATGAACATAAAGAATGTGCATAAGTTAGTTGAAACAAATTTCAAGACAAGTTTTTATGGAAGAAAAATGAAGATCAACACCATTCAAGATGATGGAGTGAGACTTGTCAGTAAAATTTTGAGATATAAGTTCAACCATGTATTTAGGATAGATTTAGTCCCTGTTAGATTTCTTCTTGTAGCTTATGTGATGGCAATAAAGCATGAAAAGGTTAATCTATATAATATTATCTGAAATCAGTTGTTGCATAACATATCAAAAATAAAGAAATCTAGGAGTGCAATCTTTAGGTTTGAATCCCTATTGACTCATATATTCTTCTACATAGTAAAGATGTTTTCTAGTATTTCAAATTGGGATAGAAGTGAGTGTGTAATGCAAACTATCACTCATGCATATAGAACTAAACCAAAAATAGTCAAAGATAATGATATTGATAGATTGATGACATCATTCCAAGCTAAAATGAAGCAAAGGTATAGGATACCTCTTGCACTGGTAGAAAAATATATGGATGAACTATGTTTTATGGTTGAAGTAGATTTCACATGCATGGAGGTAGTAGTTCCTTGAGTAAAGTTCATTGAGCCTATGGGTTATGAAATGAGTGATAAACTGATTGAACAATATGCACAAATAACTATACACTCTAAAGTTGATTATGAATGCCCTAGATGGGGGACATATATTGTGTAGATGAGAGAAGTCAAAACAAATCATATAGTCATGGAATCCAAGAAGAAGGTAGAAAAAGTAATTGATTCTATCTTAAAGGAATCAAGAATGTCAATAAAGAAATTTTAAGAGGTGAAAGGGATAGCTTTGGAAATGAAGGCCAATAGTCAATCTAAACTATTGACCCCTACACCTATTCCAGTGGTCAAACCTACTAAACGGTTGTTAGTTACACAAACAAGTGCACATGCACCTATAGTGCCATATGTAGTAGTTGTGCAATAGCAACCTTGGAGAAATCTAAAGAAAATAGAGGAAGCATCAGCACCAAGGAAGTCCACAAGGCTTGAGAAAACCAAGACCCCTCCTAAGAAGAGATTCAAGTGAACTGAAAGTGGACCAAGTTAGAAGAGAAGAACGTTGCAAATTAGTTCCTCTAAATTTGAAGAAGAGATTGGTGATAGACCACTAGAACCAGTAAATTGAGAAGAAAATACTTCAGTAGAGAGAAAAGCATGGAAACCAAAGGTAGAAAATCTTAACTTACAAATTATTAATGACAATATTTTTTTGCAATTAAATAAGTATTATGACTTGTATAATAATTTGGATAGAAGACAAATAGAGAATGTTGTAGTTAGAAATATGATCCTAAAAGATAAAAGGTTTGAAAGCATAAGAGGTCAAACACCTAAAGATTTGTACAATAGACTAAGAAATAGAAAAAGTAGAGTAATTGAGGAAGACAAGAAAATAAGGATAATTATGGTGAAAAAGTTATGTATAGTAAATAATGAGGAAGAGATAATGGAAATTCTGAAAGGAATAGCACCATTGTTGAGGAATAAGAAGAGACTCATTCTTCTTATGGGAGGAAATTACAAAGAAGTGAATATGGAAACTCACAAGGCTATAGTTACATACATGTTTACTATACTTAAGGATACTAAGAAGAGTTCACAAACAAAGGAGAGAGAATTCCTACTATGGTAATTAGTCCACCTCATAGTTCTATGAAACCAACTAAAACTTCAATCCCAAGTGATTCACCACACATTATCATTGGTTGTGAATCAAGTAGATAACACCACTATAATAGTGGATAGAACTAAAGACCCATTTAAAGATTTAAAGAATATGTATCTTTCATAATGAAATTTGAAACTATGAGTAAGGTACCTACTAAAAGTGTGCCCTTAGCAATAGCTACAGTGAAACCCTCTACACCACCTACACAAGTAGTAGTGCTCACCTCAACAGTACAGTCAGATGATGAAGATGAAGTATAGAATCTTATATCATCTTTAAGTAAATTCATCAAAAAAAAGAAAGTAGCTTAGTCAATTGAGAAGACATTAATTTCAATTTTGGATAGATTGGAAAAGACAATAAGTTCTATTGATACACTTGCAAACATTCAATAGAGAGCAAAAATTTTGTGTAAAACCTTTGATAATGAGTTAACAACACTTACCAATGTGCCTACAATCCAAGCACAGACTGAGCATGATGGTAAAGTTCTTAACAATATGTGTACAAATATAAGAAATGATATCAAAACATTAAATGTATGCATTAAGGTATTAAGGTAGACTATGAAGGAAAGGAAGTAGATATATGCTAAGTGCAACATGGGATACCTTCACCTTCATAGTTTTGATGAACAAATCAAAGAAAAGATAACTGAGCTCCAAATGCTCATTAATAACTTTTTGAAACAAAATTAGACCTTAGAAACCTTCGTGCATACAATGCAAGCAATTCATGATAGCATCTGAGATATACAAGACGAAAAGGGGAAAGATATAAAAAGATTTAATCTTTTGAGGGACCATTTATCCCTATAGATTACATTGTTACAAAATTAATTGGAGGAATTCTTGGTAGCCAAGACCTCATATGACAAGTTTGTGTCTCCAGACTTGAATGCAATAGAGTTAGCCACATATTCTTTATGTGTGCTAATAAGTGTGTCAGATGCACTAAAGGATAGTTAGAAGAAACATCTTGCATAATTGAAGACTAAATTTAGTGATATTTTCTCCAAGTTCTTATGTAGCTTTTATATTTTGACAAGATTTTCTTTTTGTTGACATCTTTGGCATTGATGTCAAAGGGGGAGAAATAAGGAAAATTTTAATTACAATTATAAATGCAAGTTATATAGTTGTATCTTAAAGTATAGTAGTAAGATTTTCTTTAAGAAAACCCTGTAATTAGATCCATAAGGGATATAAGCTTTTTCAAAATATGAATACAATGTTTTTACTGAGTTATGGTTATTTACTTTGATTAGTATGACAACATGTTTGGGACTTAGCCAATTTTTCCAAAATGTTGCTGATGTAGGAGCATCCAGAAGTATAAGGGCAATCCTGTGTCATCCAAAAAAATGTACTTAACCTTAGTTTCTATTTCATGTGTTTTCATTTTTGGATACCCATTTGGGTCAAATAAAGGTTCCAATTCTCATAGTTCCACTATTAGTGTTCTGGGTTAGAGTTTTTAATCACTTTGGGATACGTGCAAATGCTTAAAAAATGGGAGTATGTAATTGTGCCATAATTTTTGTGAAATAGAAGGATTAAATTTTTTGGAAGATCTTCATTGTAATTTAGAGCATTCCAAAAAAAGAATCAGGTCAAAAGGCCCCACAGTTTGAAAGTTATCGCAGTTTTTGGTTTCTCGAGACATCCTAAGAATGCTTCAAAGTTAGGTTAGGGGCATTAAATTACCTCAAATGGGACTGAAAAATGGGGGATGAGAAAATCTGGTCCATAGGGCTATAGAGCACTTCAAGAGTTTTCTAAAAATGTAAACGGTTCATCAATCAGAGGTACGGTTCAAAAGTTATGCCTCCTAGAAGTTCGATTACCATTTTTGGATTCCTCTAATTTTGCGCCGACTTCTAATGTGACTTCTAGAGCCTTCTATTTGGTTGGTGGATGCCTACTAGCACTTTCTAGAATGTAATCCTAATCCTTAACCCTCTAGGGTCTATTTAAGAACATTTCTGGCTTTGTAAAAGGCAGTTCAAAGTGGAGTTTGAGAGGAGGTACTAAAAGGAGAAATTATCTCAAGATTATTACTGTTGTAAGCCCTTAGGGCATGTTTTGAAGTCTATTTCCTCTTTACTAAATGTATTAGCTTATTTACAAAGTTAATAAAGTTTTTCCTTTCTTTTTGTGTACATTTTGTACTTGAGTTGTGTCCCTATCAAGTGGTATTAGAGCTGATTTTGTTGAGTGTGTAGACAGAGCGCCGACTGTGAGGCAGTTTGCACCAAGACTGTGTGGTTGTGGGTTTGAGTTAAGAAGATGCCTCCACAAAGAGAGCGTGTTGGAAGTGTTGGATCTATTAATCCTTAGGAGGTTAGAGCCCTCCAAAGGCAAGTACAAGAATTGCAAGAGGAGCTCTGTAGAGGAACAAATGTTGCCATAGGTGATGAAAGTGAGGATGACAATGAAGAAGAAGAAATTGGACCAGAAGGGGAATTTGATGGGGAATTTTTGAATCAGGTAGAGGAAAGGCTTTTTAGGGCCATTACTAAGTTTGGGAAAAGACCTACAATTGATGTGGGTGTATTTTCAAGAAATTTGAAACCAGATGAGTTGATCGATTGGATCAATGAACTAGAAGAGTACTTTGAGTATGAGGATATCAGGGATCCAGATGGGGTTAAGTTTGCAAAGGAAAAACTAAAAGGCCATGCCAAAATCTAGTGGCAAGAGGTTCAATTGGAAAGAAATAGAAGAGGAAAGGATAAGATCACATGGTGGGATTGCATGGTGGACAAATTGAAGAAGCAGTTCATTCCTATTGAGTATGAGCTTGATTTGTTTAAGAAGATGCATGGGTTAAAGCAAGTAGGAAAATCAATCTAGAAATATATAGAGGATTTTTATCGACGTTTGATTAGAACAGGGCATACAGAACCAAATAACAAGAAGGTTGCTCATTATATCAGTGGGTTGCGACCTAGCATCCAGGAGGAATTAAGTCTGGTAAGAATGACCAGTGTTGAAGAGGCATACCAGTTTTCCCTATGAGTCGAAGAGAAGCTAAATAAGAGGTTTGAAGGGAGACAAAGAGGGTGTGGTCAAGGAGGAAGGGGTAGTGGTATGTCATCTAGAGGCAAAATGAAACCCAAAAGAAAAATAAATATGTGGGTACTAGCAGGAACCAAAGGAACAATGGTTTCAACTGTTCCTGAGCTCAAGACTTTGGAAATCAGAGAGGAAGAGGTAGAGGACATGGACAAGGAAGAGGAGGCTTTTGTGCTACCTATTTCCATTGCAATGAAGAAGGTCATTGCACCTTTGAATGCCCTCAATGACAAGGAAGGAAAGATAGGAGAGTTAAGGGTCAAGCTAGGGTTGCTCATGTGGATGAGGATGCACAATCATCACATTTAGAGGATGCAAAAAGAGGAGAGACTTTAGTAAATGAAAGGGTCCTACTAAGTGGTGAGATTGAGCCAAGACAAAGGAGGAGTTTATTCCATACCAGCTGCAAGTGTGAGGATAAATGTTGTGATGTGATCATTGATGGTGGTAGCACTGATAACTTGGTATTAGAAGAGATGGTCTCTAAGCTGAATCTCAAGAGGGAAAAAAACCCCCAACCCTATTGGATTGCTTGGGTGAAAGATGATCATAAGGTCCTAGTAAGTGAACAATGTTTAGTGAAGTTCAAAATTTGGAGTTACCATGATGAAGATCTCTGTAATGTTATTCCAATGGATGTTTGCCATCTATTGTTGGGAAGACCATGGTAGTTTGATAGGCATGAAGTACATGATGGTCATGCAAACACATACTCTCTAACAAAGGATGGAGTTTGCCACAAATTGAAGCCCATGAAAAGGTATGTAGTAGTGCTAGGATTTGTCTTGTTGATGGAAGGAAGTTTTTAAATGGCATGAAACATCAGCGTATGTGCTATGCTTTTATCCCTAGGAAAGATAAAGAAGGTAGTATTGAAATACCACTTGAAGTTTCAAATTTACTAGGTGAGTTTGGAGATATTATCTCTGATAATGTCCCAGAAGGATTGCCACCAGTAAGGAAAATCAGTCATCAGATAGATTTAATCCTAGGAGTTAGTTTTCCTAACAAGGCTGCTCACAAGATGACTCCTACTGAAACTAAGGAGCTAAACAGATAGGTTCAGGAGCTATTTACGAAGGGCTTGATTCAAGAGAGCATCAGTCCATATGCAGTACCTGTATTACTCACACCAAAGAAGGATGGAGAGTGGAGGATGTGTATAGACTCTCAAGCTATATATAGGATAACCATCAAGTATCGATTTCCTTTGCCAAGAATGGATGATCTTATGGACTGCTTGAGTGGAGCTTAGTACTTCACAAAGATAGATCTCAAGAGTGGTTATCATCAGATATGGATACAAGAAGGAGATGAGTGGAAAATAGCCTTCAAGACCAAGGAGGGTCTTTATGAGTGGTTAGTCATGCCCTTTGGATTGATGTATGCCCCAAGCACCTTCATGTGGCTTATGAATGAGGTACTTAAGAAGTTCTTGGGAAAATTTGTTATTGTCTATTTGGATGATATTTTAATTTTTAGCAAGACTTTGGAAGAAAATTTATTGCATATTCGTAGTGTTCTTGAAAGGTTAAGGGAAGAGAAACTATTAATTAATTTGAAAAAGTGTATCTTTGCAAAAAGGGAGTTAGTCTACTTGGGGTTTGTTATATCATCTAAAGGTCTTAAAATGGATCCACAGAAGATAAAAGCCATCTTGGAATGGCCTACTCCAAGGTCTTCTATTGAGTTAAGATCATTTCATAGTCTGGTTAGTTTTTATAGGAAGTTCATTAAGAATTTTAGTGGCATATATGCACCCCTGACTGACACAATAAGAGGGGATAGAAAAGAGTTCAAATTGACTGCGAGAGCTGCGAGAAGTTTTGAATTACTGAAGAAGAAGATGACATAACAACCTATGTTGGCACTTCCAAAGTTTAGAAAGGTTTTCCATGTGGATTGTGATGCTAGTGGCAGCACTATTGGGGTTGTATTGAGTGAATAAGGTAAGCCTATTACATATTTTAGTGAAAAATTGAATGATGCAAAAAAGAAGTATTCTATTTATGATCAAGAGTTCTATGCAATAGTTCAAGCCTTAAAGAAATGGAGGCATTATTTGTTGCGAAAGGAATTTTTTTTGTATACTGATCATCAGGCATTACAGTACCTAAATAGCCAAGGTAAATTCAATCAGAGGCATATGAAGTGGGTAGAGTTCTTGCAGACCTATACATTTGTGTTAAGGCGTAGAAGAGGAAAATCTAATAGGGTTACAGATGCACTAAGTAGGAGACAGTTGTTGCTTATAGTAATGCAGGTTGAAGTAGTTGGGTTTGATGAACTCAAGAATCTATACCCTGAGGATCCTGATTTTGGTGAAGCATGGAAAGCTTGTAAAGAGCCTATTGTTGTAGATAGAACTAAGTTGTTAGACTATCTGATTTAGGATGGTATGTTATTCAGGGCCAATCAATTATGCATTCCAAGGAGTTCCATGAGGGAAAATTTGATTAAGGAGAAACATTGTAGAGGGATGGTAGGACATTTTCATTGAGATAAGACCATTGCCATTCTTAGAGAACATTATTTTTGGCCTTAGACTTCACAAGATGTGAAAAAGTTTGTACAAAGTTGTCAGATTTGTCAAGTTGCCAAGGGATTTAGTCACAATACTGGACTATATCAGCCATTGCTTATTCCATCAAAGCCATGGGAGGACATAAGTATGGATTTTGTTCTTGGATTGTCGAGGACATGAAGGGGTAATGACTTAGTATTTGTGGTGGTTGATAGGCTCTCCAAAATGGCACATTTCATTACATGCCACAAAACTCATGATGTTGTCCATATTGTAGACTTGTTTCTTAGAGAGGTGGTAAGACTACATGGTCTCCCAAGGAGTATAGTTTCTGACAGAGATACTAAATTTGTGGGGTATTTCTAGAGAACATTGTGGAAGAAGTTGCGAACAGACTTGAAATTTAGTTCCACACATCACCCATAGACTGATGGCCAAACAGAAGTGGTAAACAGAAGTTTGGGCAATTTACTAAGATGTTTAGTTGGGGATAAACCCAAGGGGTAGGATTTGATTCTACCACAAGCAGAGTTTTCTTACAATAACTCTATAAACAGGAGTACTAGTAGATCACCATTCCAAATTGTATATGGAAGTAGCCCAAGGACTGAACCAAAGTTGAGGAAGATAGAGCAAGGGGAGAGGACAAGTGCTGAAGCTGAATAATTTGCTAAACATATCAAGCATCTACATGAGGAGGTTCAGGCACACATTACCAAGATGAATCAAGAGTATAAAGCTAGGGCTGATCAAAGGAGGAGACATAAGGAATTCCAAGTAGGGGATCTAGTCATGATACACTTAAGAAAAGAAAGATTTCTTGCTGGTACTTACAACAAGCTGAAAATGAAGAAATTTGGTCCCTACAAAATTTTGAAGAAACATGACTCAGGAAATGCATATGAAGTGGAGTTGCCAGATGGAATTCAAATTTCTCCTATTTTCAACATTGCAGACTTAACAGAGTATCATGATCATGGTGCACATGAGGAGTTGATGTTAGAGCCATGTCTAATTCTTGCTTCTAAGAAGGAGGAGATAGAAGATATTCTAGATCTTCATTTGGGTAGGAGTACAGACATAGGTAGTATGAAGAGTATCTGGTCAAGTGGAAAAGATAGTCGATCGAGGACTCAACTTGGATATTAGCAGCTGAGGTTTCCCATTTGGGATTTCGTCTACCATTCATAAAGTGACAGGGTCACTTTTCAATCTACCCTGGGTGTTTGATGTAGGAGCATCCAGAGGTATAAGGGCAATCCTATGTCATCCAAAAAAATGTACTTAGACTTAGTTTTTGTTTCATGTGTTTTCATTTTTGGATACCCATTTGGGTCAAATAAAGGTTCCAACTCACATAGTTCCACTATTAGTGTTTTGGGTTAGATTTTTAAATCACCTTGGGATACGTATAAATGTCAAAAAAATAGGATTATGTAATTGAGCAATCATTTTGATAAACTAGAACGAGTAAATTGGTCAAAAAAAATTTATTGTAATTTAGAGCATTCCTAAAAAAGAATCAGGTCAAAAGGCCCCACAGTTTGAAAGTTATCATAGATTTTCAATTTTTGGAGACATCCTAAGAATGCTTCAAAGTTAGGTTAGAGGCATTAAATGACCTCAAATAGGGCTGAAATATGGGGGACAAGTGAAGTTGGTCCATAGGGCTATAGAGCACTTCAAGAGCTTTTTGAAAATGTAAACGGTTCGTCAATCAGAGCTACGGTTCAAAAGTTATGCCTCCTGGAAGTTTGATTTCCATTTTTGGATTTCTCTAATTTTGTGTCAACTTCTAATGTGACTTCTAGATCCTTCTATTTGGTCGGTAGATTCCTACTAGCACTTTCTGGAATGTACTCCTAATCCTTAACCCTTTGAGGTCTATTTAAGAACATTTCTAGCATTGTAAAAGGCAGTTCGAAGTGGAGTTTGAGAGGAGGTACTAAAAGGAGAAATTATCTCCAAATTATTACTTTTGTAAGCCCTTAGGGCATGTTTTTAAGTCTATTTCCTCTGTACCGAATGTATTAGCTTATTTACAAAGTTAATAAAGTTTTCCCTTTCTTGTTGTGTCCATTCTATACTTGGATTGTGTCCCCATCAGTTGTCATCAATACCAAAGGGAAAGATTGTTGGAAATATGACCAATCAATCAAATAAGGTGAGATATGTGGTTGTCATTTGAGTAAAAGCACAAACTTGTGTCACCCTTTTGTAAAGGTAAAGGCTAACAAAAGTATAACCATTCACCTTCAATAAAATAAAACTGGTATTATTGTTTTGAATTTGAAAGTGAAGAAAACTATTGAAATGTGTAGAAATGGATGAAGTTTAGGATAATAATTTTTAATAATTATTTGGAATAATAATTAATATATTTTCCAAATTTTTATAGATAATTTTTCAGTTGCTAAAAAATGTTGAAAATTAGGGGTCTAGTTCCCACCACAAAACTATATCAAGATAAACTTATTTCCCTTTGATCTCAAGCTATGTTATTGATAACATATATAGCTAGAACAATAAAAAATAAAAATTATCTTTAGATCTATACTATCTCTTTTATAATGATTCAAATTTTAACTCACATAAAATTGACAGTTTTCATCTCCCACCATATTTTTTAAAACAAATCTATTCTAATGAGAAGAAAAATTATACACTCTAGAAGAGGACTCTCTTCTCTGGAATGTCATATAGTTTTAATTTTTTATATGATTTAATATTTTTTCATTCTCAAAATTGGCATCATTTTGAGTTTTAAAATACATTCTTGTACAATTTTTTAACTACAATATACTATATCTAATTAAAACACTATAAATTCATATGAGAATATTCTTGACTTTGAGTTCTATAAAATGGTTTTTATATGTTATTAGAAAAATATCATAAAAAATAGTAAGAGTTATTGAAGCACCACTTTTTTGAAATAATTGTATTTCTTTAGTAATTGGATACAAACTAGTATAAAACTTACATTTAATAGACATTTCCAATTGGAAAAGTGTCAGACCATTTATAACTTAGCTAGAATGAATTTACCTAGATCATATATTTGAACAAAAGTGATTTTTAATTAGAAATACTCAAATTTTATTGTTCTGATAAGTGAGCCTAAAAGGTAACACAGCTTTGTACTTTTACCCATTTATGGAAACATATGTTTTGTAGTTTAGTTATGATTATTTGTGAAGGAAAAGTTTCTATGTATTGGACAATGTTATAGTAGCCTAACAAGATTTGTTGATAATAGAATATTCCCTTGGAATATTCTCTTGTGCGGTTAACCCTAGATGCATGACATCATTTTGATGATGCATAGCAGTATGCATGTCTATACAAGAAACCTAGTTCAAGTTATGGAGGAAATACTAATGTAGTTATTTCATAGTGTAAAAAAGAGTATGTTAGTAAACTATGTTGAATGTCTTAAAAAATTCTTTTAATTATCAAATCTTGATGAGCTAATTCTGAGGACATGTGAGCTAACTAAGGAAGGATATATTAATATAATTGATATAAGTAAAGAACTTCAATTGTGATATTAGAATGTAATGCGATGCAATGTGATGAGATACTATGCAATGCAAAGTAATGTTATGTGATGTGAGATATGATGTGAATTGATTTATGCACAGTTACCCCTTGTATGAAGAAATGACAATCAAAGGAATTGCAAAGTACAACAAGTGATCCAATATTGTATGTATATATATTCTCCTAAAGAACTTATTGTATAGTTGCATGTTAGGGTAGTGGGCTCTTCTTGCACACATTTGTATGTGATCCACCAACTCCTAATAGGGTTGAGGCTTCTAGCAAGGCCTATTATCCTAATAGGGACTCGAGACACTATACATTCTTAATAAACTCCTAATAGTGTCAATATCCTTAACTAGATTCTTATATATAGTGAATCATCTTGTGGGTTTTATCCCAAATAGGGTTTTCCCTTAGCCAAGGTCTCCATAGTAAACAAAATATGGTGTTATAAGCTCTCTTTGTGCATGGTTTTTTATACTATTCAAAATTATTGGTTTACTTCCTTATGCATGTATTAATGTAGTTAATAATATCTAGTTGTGCGAAAAAAGATTGAAAATACTGATTCACTCCCCCCCTCCCCCCCCCCCCCCCCACCCACATAGGTATTATCATTTCTAACACCTTGCACCATGTGTCACTCATTAGTGGTGTGGCCACCATGAAATTTGTGCCAAGTTTGGGTCATCTCTACCACATATCGCCCTATGAGTCATTTAACTACTGGTATATGTTGATCTATGGTTGGTCTAGTGGATCTAGTCACTATCATCATTTTGCGCATGTGGTTCATAATTTTCTCAAAGTAACCAAGCTGCCTTGGCCACCTAAGTGGGTTCATGAGAGAATTATTTTAGCTTACAAAAGCTCATGTCTTAAAGACACTTCACTATAGTAGCCTTTGGATATAAAAATACATAGAAGGTCACTTACATAGGCTATATGGGATAATAGATTTTACTGTATACACCCTAAAATGGTCATCTAGACTATGGCCCCCCATTATTCAATTCATCAAATTTTCTAAATCAATGCATTGCAATATTTTATTAAATAAAAAAAAAAAAATTATTTTATAAAATTGTAATTAATTTAATTATTTCAATATTTCCTAAAGGTTTGATCATTTTATCCTAAGTCTTATTTAATTAAAAGAAAACCTCTCTTATAAATTAAAAAAAGCTCTAATGCTGAACACCAGTGAAGTTGCAAAAATTGCAAAGTAGAATGCTAAATTTTTGGTTAAAATCGTGAGAAATTCCAAACATAAGTCAAAAACAAGGAACAGAGAAGCAACACAGAGAAAATCAAACTTTAAGAGCACACTATCGAATAACTTTTCTACTCTAGCTAAAGTAGATGGTAGCACCAACCATAATTGTTGCTTTGCCCACCAACAGAGAGATCCAAATCAGAAAACAAGGTCCATAAAATTGGCTTAGGAAATTTCTTTTCATCAAGTTGCAGATTGTTCATTCTAGTAGCTCCCAAAGGCATTCTTCACTTTAGAGAGTTTGGAGGAGAAAATTAAGGTTTTCCATCTTATGAAGTATGTACAACCCAATTTCAGGAAGTTGGATCTCCGCACCAATAATTTGGCTAAGGTAAAATCTTTTTTAGTGGTCTCCCCTCCCAAAAATGGTAGTGATCATCTTGATGACTCTGAGTGGCATGACACATATGTCCCTCTACATCACCATCTTGAGTGTTCAATTCCAAGGGCAACCATAAACCCTAAGGACCCATCAAAAATGAATCTCAAAGAGGAGGCATCTTCCATCACCCTTATTGGGGATGAAATTGAAAATGCTTGGAACCAATGCGAAAAATATGGCATCTTTACAATTTGGTGTGGTCCAAGAGATGATCTGATATTTCTAGCCAACTGGTTGGACAAAAATTGTTGATCTTAGGTAAGTATTTCTTATCACTCAAATAATGTTCTCTATTTACAATGTGGAAATCTAAATATCAAATATAAATTTATCAATGTATCATATTGTTTCTTTAATGGGCATTCAATTAAATTCATTAATTGGCTTCCTAGTTTCAATTTAGATAAGCTAGATTTCATGTGTCTGATGTGGTTTAATGTTTCATCTATGCCTCTAGAATTGAACCACATAGAGATTCTTAAATCTCTAGGGTTTGGTCTGGGAGATCTATTAGGGATAGATGCTTCATATCAGTTTGATAATAATGTTAAATTCCTCATAGAAACTAGATACAATCAACTATATCAGGGTTTAAGGAAATATGTAAACAAAAGAGCTACATATGATTGCTTTATCCATAACTTCAAAGGAGAGATTTTAGGTATTATCAAGATTGAGAAAGATAAAGAAGTAGACTTTGAAACTATTCTAGTCACCTCCAATCTAAAAGATTTATTTCCAAAGTTCTATGAATAGAGGATGAAATCAATGACTTAGGATTGTATCTTGGATCCCTCTAATATGGAGTATGAGCATTGCAAGTCTAAAATAACTCTCCAAAGTAATGAAAAGGCTATAATTGAAGGAAATTCAGAACCAACAAAAAGAATCAAATCTGTAATTATGGATAATTAGAGCACAATGCTTGATTCGTCAAGTAGCAAGGAAGGTGCAACTAAACAGTAAAAGAAAAAGAAGTAAGTTTCTTCCAAAATCTTTATAGAACTGTGATGACCTCATAGCAAGGATATGCAAGCTAAGGAGGAAAATATATATATACAAGCATCACCTAGTATCTTTAGAGAAAAATATTTTTTATTAGAGGACAACAACGAAATAGTGACAAGGGGAGAATTGTCTACCAAAAACTAGGAATACCTAGACAAGATGATAGGGGATCAATATAGACAACAGCTAGTGAATAATTTGGACACCAATGCCTCCAGAGATATGAATACTACCTCTATAAGAAATTCTAAGACATCCAATTTTTTATACATTAGGCAAAAATCCAAGGATTCATAAGTTACTCAAGATATCAATATAGTGGATTTAGAAAATAGTATGTTATTCAGAGCTAAAATAGTCTTAAAGGGGCCATTTGAACCATCAAAGGATTCTACCATAGTGACTCAATCTTAGATGTTGGATCCTCAAGAACCTATTCCAAATAAAGAAGGCTTTACAAAATCCTCCAAATTTTGGCAAGCTCCTTCAAAGATAAAAAACTTTTCATTTAATCTAGCAGTGATCACTAATTAGGTTGTCTCTTTAAAAGTCGAAAGGTTCTTATCAAGAGAGGTAGAGAAGGCAGCATTGATATAGAGAATCATGAAATTAGGTGGTCCCAATTATTCCTATAAAGACCTAAGAAGTGATTTGATGAGTATAGAGGTAGAGGATAATGCTAAGAACTAGAGTTAGATTAGAGGATTGAGCCCTAAGTGTACATATAATGGGAACAATCTGGATAATCTTGCAAGTAAGGAGGCTAAAGAGGATTCCCAACCTTGCATTATTAACTAAATTATCAAGGAATTGAAACTTGAAGACAGAAAGGGTGAAGATGAGGAGAAGGAGATCAGCAATTTGAATTCAGAGAAAGGATTATAGAACCTTGGAATCTAGAAAAATTAGTCAAGTATGAGTTCTCCTAACTATGGTAGGACAAAGGGAAAAAGAGGCAGAAGATCACTCGAGGATTTGAGGGAAGCAAAAGGTCTCAGCAGAGAAAAATAGAAAATTGAACAAATTTTTAACATAGGGAAGAGTACGAGGCTTCCCAAAGAGCCATGATGAATAGAACATTGAATGCTAGGGGACAAAATGCCCCTAGCAAGAAAAGGTTAGTAAAGAAATTCCTTAAAACCTTTGATTCTAAAATTATAATTGTTCAGGAAACTAAACTTAATAAAGATGAATGTATAAAGCTAGGTAAAATGTTAGGTATTTGGAACTCCATTTTTCAAGAATCTCTTGGTGCTTCTAGAGGGCTAGGAGTCCTTTGGAATCCCAAGAAGGTCTCATTAAGTTGTTTGCATTGTAGTTCCAATTGGATTAGTACAAGTGTCAAAATTCTCACATCTAATTTGTATTTTATTCTTATTAATATATGGCCCTACTAGCGATAGTGATAAGAAAATTGTTTGGGATGAAATTATTCATTTCATCTTCTCTTTTGAGGATAAATCCTTTGTATTAGGAAGAGATTGCAATACCATTGTAGATCTGGATTAAAAATTAGGTGGTATTCACCATCTTCCACAATCATCCCTGATCTTTAAGGATCGGATAGTTAATCATCACATGATTGATGTTCCCATTAATAATGGGACCTATACTTTGAATAATAAAAGGAAATATTATGCATATATTGTAGAAAAATTGGATAGGTTTTTTTATCATAGGTGAGTTGGATGGAAATAATATTAACTTTCAATTTTAAATTCTACCCATCATTGGGTTAGACCATTTCTCGATGTTTTTACTACTTTATGAACCTTCTAAGCCTATTAGGAACCCCTTCTAATGCAAAAAAAAATTATTTTTAGACCCCAAATTTACTGAAAAAATTAAAACATGGTGGGCACAAGATTTTATTGGGGGTTCTAAGATATTTTTTTTTGTCTAAAAACTCAAAATGCTAAAAGAAATCATTTTAAGATGGAATAAAGAGCATTTTAATAATATCTTCAAAGAAAAATTGGATATAGAAAACCAATTACAAAATCTCAATCTAGAAATTATTAATAAAGGAATGAATAGAGATAGCTTTTTCCTAGAAAAAGATCTTTTAGCTAGACAAGAGCCTATTCTATCCAAGGAGGAAATTTTTTGGCATCAAAAGTCGAGGGAGAGATGGCTAAATGAAGGGGATCGAAATACAAAATATTTTCACAATTCCACATTATACAATAGATCTAAAAATAAGATTACCAGCATCAAAAACCAGTTCGGCTATTAGGTTGAGAATCCAAGAGATAACACTGAAACTTCCGTAACTCACTTTAGAGAAATTCTAAATAACTTCAAGGGGTCAAATAGGGTAGCTCAAGATCAGCTGCTTAAATTCATACCCAAATTAATTTTAGATGATGATAATAAATTATTAAATAAACCTATACCCTTGGAAGAGGTAAAGTCACTTGTGTTCAATATGAATCCTAATAAATCCCTAAGGCCTAATAATTTTTAGGATTTCTTCTTTTAGAAGTGCTCAGACACAATAGAGATCAATTTATGGAAGGCCATTGAAGCATATAGAAATGGTGGAGCCTTGCTATCCAAAATTAACTTAAATACCTTCCTTACTTTGATTCCCAAAAATATAACCTAGAATGTGTCGGAGACTTCAGGCCTATCGCCTTATGCAACACAATTTATAATTTTTTTCTAAAATTATAGCAAATAGGCGAACGAGATTTTACCAAATTTGATCACTGAGGAACAAATTGGTTTTGTTCCTAGGAGATCTATTCTTGATGGCATTATTACGATTCAAGAGACAATTCATTCAGTTGGCAAGTGTAAAGAACCATGCATGTTTATTAAATTAGACATCCAAAAATCATATGATATGGTCAATTGGAGATTTTTATGTAAGGTTCTCGAAGCTTTTTGATTTTTGCACCAATGTATTAACCTTATTTTTTAGATTTATCTCTACTCCTAAGGTGTCTATTTTGATCAATGGAACACCTAAAGGTTTCTTTGAAATCTCAAGGGGTATATGTCAAGGTGATCCTTTATCTCCTTTTTTCTTCATCATTATGGACAAAGCCTTTGGGAGAGCATTCTCACATGCTTATCAAAATTAAGTTATTTTGGGTATAACTATTACTAGGAATTTACCTAATATTATGCATCAACATTATGTGGATGATATGATTCTCCTTGGCAAAAGAAATATAGCTAAAGCCTTAAGCTTTAAATCTATCATTAAATTGTATATGAGGGCTTCCAGAAAAAAATAAATGAGGCCAAATCCAAGATCTTCTTTTTTAATATGAAAAAAATAAATAGAAGATAAGACCTACAAGTTCTTAGGGTATAAAAATGGCCAATTCCAATGTAAATATCTGTGAATTGTGTTGGAAAAGGAGTCCAAATCCTATAAGGTGTGGCATAACACTATGGAAAAATTGGACTCTAGGATTGGAAATTGAAAATATAAATGGCTCTCCAAAGTAGGAAGCTCTCTCAAATTTGAAGCTGAACTTAGGAATTCTCTTTGGGAAGGCTATGAAGAGGATTAAAAATTAGCACTCATCAAATAGGATAATATCTGCAAACCTTAAAAGTGAGAGGTGTTGGTATCAGGAATCCTGAATGGAAAACCAAAGCTTTCAGGGAAAAATTGATATGGTGCTTGTATAATGATAGAGACAAAAAATGGGCTAAAATTTTGTATGAAAAATATCTTAATGTCGAGGATCCTATTTCTATCTTTAGGATTAGCAACCCTCCTAGGGGTTTAGAAAGCTAGAATTTTATGCTTAAATGTTGTGATCTCATTAACAAGTTTCCTACATGGGATATATTTTTAGGACACAAGGTGTTATTCTAGGAAGATTCTTGGGATGGCCATCCTCCTATAGTCTCCAAAGCATTCCCACACAATTTAAAGATCTTACTAATGACTCTTTTGGGGAACAATGTTTGTGACTATAGAACTTAATTAGTGCTCAATGGTTCAGATTATTGGGTTTGGCAATCAGTGGAAGGCTTGACTATGGATTAGTTAGAAGTTGGAGCTTTTATTAAGATACTGGCTAATAGGCCCATCAAGCAGTCAACTAGGAAAGATGTACTTATTTGGGTAGTAGCCAATGATAGTAGCTATAGAGTTAAAGATGGATACAAGGCATTATTACAATCCCAAAATTGGGACAAGGTGGATATTCCTCTCAAGCTATTTTGGGATATGGCATGCCTTCCCAAAGTAGGCTTCTTTCTTTGGCTAGCTTTCCAAATTAGCATCATGATAGTTGATAGGCTTGGAAATTTGGGATTCAAGGTCCATCTAGATGCATCCTATGGAAAAAAAATTCTGAAGATATGGATCATTTATTATATAAATGTCCTTTCTTGCAAAAATGTTGGGAGTGGCTTAGATCCAAATTGGAATGGTATTCACCATTTCCTCAATCCTTTCAAGATTTCCTTAGAGGTTGGCCTTCCAATCTAGGGAAGGTAGTCTATAGTAAGTTATGGAATATATTCCCATCAATTGTATCATGGAAAATCTAGAAGGAGAGAAATAGGTGCATCTTTTGTGATTTGGAATTTAAGTTCATGGAGTTGATCCCTAAAATCGAGGCCAGCATCGTGGAGGTTATTAATTTGCATCTTAGAAAATTTCCAAAGAAGAAGGTTCCTTCATGCAATGGGATGGTATTATGAAAAATAATTGGGTTAATTTAATTAATCCCCCACTTGTATACTTTAAAAAAAAGTAAAGTAGACAGATCCAATTGTATTTGGTCCTAAACTCCAAAGAGTTGGTTCAAACTCAATTTCAATGGGGTTTCCCAAGGTAATCCTAGCATAGCAGGTATATGATGTATTATCAATAATGATTTAGGTCAATGGATAGCCAAAAATAAAAGGCCAATAAGCCTACTTCTAACAATTTAGTCAAACTAGATGCATTGAAAATAGGGCTGCAATCAAGCTATGAGCTTAGAGTGTGAAAAGTGGTAATTGAGGGTGATTCTCAGATCATTCTAAATGCAATCAGTAAACATTCTACTCCCAACAAGACCCTCAAATCTAGACTTGATGAAGTCCTAACTCAACTTGATGGTTTGAAGGATAATCTAATTCAACATAATTATTGTGAAGGTAATCATAAAGAAGATTACCTTGCTAATAAAGGTGCATATGGTCACTTCATTCATCTAATAAAGAATTAGGTCTCATCTTTTGTTTAGCAGTCCTAGGGGTGGTCTTAATTTTTATTTTTTGTATTCCTCCATCCATAATTTTGATTATTGCATGCTATTATTTTGCTATGTTATGTTTGGTTCTATATGTTGTCTTAGCAATTTTTTGATAGTTTTCTTTATAATTGTATCTCTATCTCCTTTAATCATCTCTGAGTTGGGGACTATCTTTAATGATAGGATTCAACTCGTTCATGTCATGATGTGTATAGAGGCTATCCATCACTCTTGCTAGCAATTATCACATGTTGAGGTTGGTTGTCAAAATCTTTATTTAGGGTCTATTTTCCCTCATTTAGTTTATTCTAAAGATTTGGCACTTTATATGAGGTGCCCTTATCAATAGTTTTAGGCCTTTGTCTTTATCTATAGAATGGAAACCAACATTCAGGTGTTTCACTCCAAGGAGAATCAGACAATGGCCTTTTGTGGGAAGTGTTACACCTAAGCATTGGAATAGGATACTGAACCCCATAGATGACATGTCATTGATTGCACCAACCAGGGTGATCAAAGAAGGAACCTTCAGCTATGAACACAAATGGTGGTCTAATAGTAGTATAATAGGATCATTTATAGGTTGTTTGGCTAGAGGCAAGGTTGATCATGACTACATCATTCAACTATGCTATGATCTATTCCAGCCTACATGGAGAAAGGGTTTCGAGCCCGTAGTTAGGAGTGTAGATAGTAAATTTTGTATCCCTCTACCAAAGAGATACATCATGCATCACCTAGGCTCCCATGATTTGGAAATGGCATTTAGGCATCCTTCCCTCATTATTTGGAAAATTCTCATTTTCTACACTTAATGGCTAAAAATGGAAGTGTCCATTAGGTTTCTCCCACACTAGAGGGGCATCATGATAGAAACCAATAAAGAGTGGCTTATAGACTAACTCAAAGCTTACAACTCATACATATATCTGGGGGTTTCCTTTAACAATCTAGAGGCACTAATATTCTATACTCCCAATGTTGACAATTCCAACAGGTTCAAGGTGAATTACAAACTGCAAACTAACTTTAAGGTTGGGCACCCTAATGATATTTTCAAAGTGATCATGGTGTTTCCTAGGGTGGGTCATATCTAATATGTTAGTCTTATGGTCTATTTTTGGTTTTTTTTAGTCTCTCGGTGGCTATGACATACATAGTGACTAGGGCTCTATGCCCTTGTTTTTGTTGTTAACTCTCTGCTCGGTGGCCAACATATTTTTTTATATATTACTATAATGAATTCATATGTAATGAACTCAAATGTAATGAATTCATATTACTATAGTAAAATCTTATGCTATGTTTGGTTCCTTGGTTTTATATATATTGGAGTAAGTTTTATTACACTAATGATATGAATCTATTTTGCTTTTGGCATTTTAATTTCCATAGTTTGCATTCGGCATTATGATTTCCTTCGTTGGTGATTAGCTTGTGTTAAACTTATTTAGAAAAAAGTGTCTTGTTGTTATTTCAATTTTTGGGTTAGCTTAAGCTCGATATATTATGTCTTTTATTCTAAATATATTGATCTAATTATCTTTCATTTGTGATTGGGTCAATGTGAATTTGGGGGTAGTTGCTATAATTTATCTCCAACTATTCAAATTTCTACATGTATGATTCATTAAGCACTGGAATCATAGTTTAAGTTTTGTGGGAATTATTCTCTACTTTTGATTAAGCTGACTCTCTATTTAGTCTAGTTACATAAGTAGCACTCTAGGTTTTATATCTTTTGACTGTTCCTTTTGATTTAGGAGATAGTTTCTTTTAGTCTATTGATTCATGAGCATCTAGTTTTTCAAGGTATACGACTAAGGATTTATCCCGCTAAGGTAAAGATTTAGTTTTTTTTGATAAGAATTGACTATGATCTTAACATTTTCTAGCAGGAGTCAATTCTATGGTAATAAGAATCCCCCGTTGTTTCATTTAGAAGTAGGAATTTGGATATTTTGTTTTAGGAAAATTATCAATTTGTCCACTAATGTTCATTATAGGATAGCTTGTAGGTATTCTATAGTGATAGTTTATGATATATTTAATTTCAATTTAACTACTATATTGGTTGATTCATGACTGCAATTTTCTTTTTCTTTGTTGTCCTCATGATAATTAGTTTAGTAATCTTTGGTATAGAAAATAAGAATTTGTAATATGGTGTAGCTAATCAAGTTAGGGGTTAGCTAAGGTTTTCCATCCAATTATTTTAGATTATTAATTATTTTTATAAATTAAGAATGCTCTCAAGGTTTGGAAATCTTTTCTTTGTGAAAGCCAATAGGTCTAACTTTCACTAATTTGAATTATTTTGAAGGCTAATGTTATTTTGACGTTTTTATTTTATTTTAGAAGTGATCATTGAGGAAGATTAATGAAAGGATAATGATTGTTTTAAAATTAGATATAGCGTTACTAAAAATATTGTAAATGTACATAAGGGTTTCATTCCCTCACAATATGTAAATTTGAATAATTCACTGGGGTATGCCCCTTTTAATTTGTAATAATATAGGACATATATCCTAGGCTAGACTGGAGGTTTTCTTCTCTGTTCTTTCCTACCAGTGCCCATTTGAATGGAGTTTTTCTATTGTATTTCTTTTCTAAGGTTAATAAAATTTATCAAGGCTCCGACCATTCATTGATCACACAAAAAAAAAAAAAAAAAAAAAAACCTCTCTTTTAATTAAATAATCAATCCACATTTAATTAATTAAGAGAAAACCCCTCTATTAATTTAATTAAATATTTCTTATTTAATTAAATGAATGTTCTCCCTTTTAATTAAATAAAATCCCACTTGAAAAAATGAAATATATTAGATAAAAATAAATAAATAAATCCTTTTTCTCTACACTTAAATGAACATATCTCTAAGTGGGATTCTTCTTTTTCCTCTTTCCACTTTCTTCTCAAATGCTCCTCTTTTTTCATTAGTGGAATTTTGTCTCACATGGATCAAACTCTATTATCCCATATTGGTTGTGAGAAGCCTCCCACCTCCACATTTTCCTTTATAAGGAGCCCTCTCCTACTCATTTTAATATAGAGACATAGAGAAATATAAAGAGAGACATGGAGAAATATATAGAGAGATATATAGGGAAAATAGCTCATTGCTATAGTATTGCTATGCTATAGGTTTATAGAGCAATTTTGGAGAAAGATTTTGAGAATTATGGTTTGGAAATTGGAGCTTCATTGAAACTTCTCTCCTCTTGTCTTATTCTCTCTTGCATCCTTTGCTTCCATTATGAGGTTTCATCCTTTCATTTCCATATTATCTTAGATTCATATTTTTTTTTATAGATAAATATTGAACTGTTATTTCCTTTCATAGATTAGATTTTATTCCTTGCATTGCTTTGCATTGTTATCATTTAGATTAGTTTGCATCTTCATTTGCATTCATATTTTAATCTTTGAATCTCTCATTTTATGGTGTACTTGCATGCACACAAACTAGGTCAAACTAAGGGCCTCCATTAGAAACCCTTGCACTCTATGAATAGAGAGCTACAAGTCACCATTTGAGATATCATTATTGAGAAATATTGCATATAATGACTCATAGAAGTGTTGAAATTTGATTGAAACAAATGACTAAAAGAGGGAAATTGTTGAAGAAGACTATGTGTTTCAATCATTGTTTTGTCACCAATGTCAAACCTGCTATTTGTTGGTAAGACAACTACTTATAAGATTCAAGTATTATCACCTAGTTGATTAATGAAGAGGATTTAATCAATAATATGTAATGAAAGCACCTAGAGGATAGGTTGAGTTATGATTATGTAATAATATACAAGGATCAGTTGAGAGAGTGATAACATGATGTATTGATAATATACTTAAGGTTATAAATGTTGGCAACACTAAGAAAGTTTAGAAGAACAAGCTAAAGTTTGTTTTCCAAGCTTGACCAAGTGGATAGTAGGTGTCAAGAAAAGTTAGTGCAAGCTAAATAGAAAGTTAGTTGGAACTGAGTAAAAAAAAAATTCTAGTGGATGACGAGTAAAGTTTAGTTGATGCTAAGCATCACTAAACTTTAGTTGATTCTAAGTGGTTTCATAATAGATGTCAAGCAATGCAGTATGTGTCAAGCATCAGAACGTTGATAATGCCGAGCTACTACATTATTTTAAAGATCAAAGATTCACTTAATCTAAGCCAACAAGTTTATTTTCTTGAATTTTGTGAACCTAGAGGAAAATAAGGTTGATGAGCTGGTGGCACAAAGTTTGAGATAAATCATTTTTAAGTGAATTCAAATAGATTCTAGGAGAAGTTTCTAGAAGAGATATGAGATATGTGTAGATAAATTGTATCCTACCTAATCCATCCAAAATCTAATTCAAACAATGAAAAATGAGTAGGAAAATAGCCTAATTTCCTATTTATATGAATGTCTAGTCATGAAGGAAAGTTGTCATGTGTGAGAACTTAAGGTAGAGAAGGAGTTAAGGGTTTTTCTTCATTAAGTGACCTAAGAGAAGAGTCTACAATGACATGTTAAGCAAGAAGGCTTAAGTAGATGAATGCTTGAATGGTAAACAAGCTATTAGAGTTGCAAACTATGAAGGCTAAGCAAAATTGAGGACTAAATCAGAGATTACTTTAGTAGTGAATCTTCAACATTTGGCAGTCCTATCTCATGTGTCAACTGTCATTTGGAAAATAGTGCATGCAACGTAGGTCAACCATATCACCAAATATTTATTGGATTTGGGTCCAACACCCGTGGTAGTCACCCATTAGTTATCACATGATTGGTCAAAAATATAAGTGCAATCACAAATGCAATATACATTTTGGATACATTTATTTTAAAGATTTCTCCATCTCTTGCATGTTGTTTCTTATTGGCCCACATTCTTTTACCATTACTACAACTAAATAATTTTCCCTTGGGTTGGGTGTCACCTACCATTTTCCCAACATGTGTTAACCAACAACCCTGTTTAGCCAACTATTTCCTACTACGGGCTTACATAGGAAGGTATATTTCATGCTACATTTGACATTCCCTATTGTTAATCCTACATAATTTTCCAACCTAGATTGGACTATAAGATATTATTATTCTATATAGTTTTCTCTTTTCTGGTCTAGAGACTTGCATTTCTTACTTATTTTTTATGTTGGTAGTGCTACTACCATACTAGTATAGTGGTAATGGTTATTTTTTTAGTTTTACTATCCATTGTCCACTAGTGACTAGACATCTCACATGCTATGATAGCCTATAGGTTTTGCAAATTATATTGGGTAGTACTATATGCTATAGTACTATAGAAGTAGCACCCTTTTTTGGAGAATTAATCATATTATTGTTATTATATGTAGTCTAAGTAGTCTACTATCACTGTTCACAGTCTTTGAGTCATCACTATTTGAGACTTTTGTTCAAAAACTAAGTTGATTTATTTTTTGCAACCTTTATCATTTTGTAATGTCAAACAAGAGGGGTAATAGGGTCCTGGTAGGATCCCTAAAAGTGAAGAGAGGTCACCATTACAAAAATGCAGAACCATAGTAGCATATTTTGGTGGTGGAAATGTTATCAACCCATCAGATTCATAAGTTAGATCTCTAGTGCTTATTGAAAAAGTAGATTCATCACAAGTTGGAGACTCAGACTATATTGAAGAAGTTCAAGTTGATGAACCTGATATCTTAGTTGAGAATGAAATTGAACACAATTTGAAGGCACTTCCCTTGAGTAGGGAGTCACAATTGATATTATAGAGTTGGAGTCAGTCCTAGACTAGTTAGTTGAGAAAACTAAAAGTGATTCCATAAATCATGTTCATGCAAAAATGGGGAAAAGAAAATTGGAATCAAAGAATGATCAATCTCACTAGGATCTATCCAAAAGGAATTTTCAGTTAGAATGGGTGGAAAAATACTAGTTCATTAAAGTAGTGGCCAATCCAATTGATGGTGAGCCTCTTGTAGAATGAAAATGTAAGATTTGCACAGGGATAACAAAGAAGGAGAAGAGGTTACATCTTAAACTTGATACCATAGAAAAGCATGCTAATAAAGTTTACAAAAAGGAAACTATAGATGGAGTTGAAAAATATACAGTAGCTTAGAAAACAAAGGACAAATATATTCATATCAGGAATGTTGAAATATATGAGTTACACTAGCAATTATGGGAGAAGAATTTTGCAGCAAAAGGTTCCATTGAAGATTTCATTGGGAAAGCAATGTGAGTGCAAAATATGAGAAAAGTTGTTCAATTAAGTGTGGTCTTTTATATTGAGTAGAGGATATCTTGAGATAGACTACCCTTCAACTATTGCCGTATTGCACTTTTTCAAATTTTAAAACCATCCAAACATTGACTGGTCTGTAAACAGTGGGTGTGAATGGGCTAGATGTCTTGCATAGGTTAAAAAAGAAGATATGAATGAAAAAATAAAACACTAAAATTTCATTGCATTGTCTCTAGATGAAGTTACAACAATTGATAATACTTCCTACATGTGTATGCATGTTTATACTATAAATCATCTTTGGTTCAACCCTTTCTACTATCTATTGCTATATTGAATTGTAGTGCAACAATTAAAAATTTATATGAATTATTAAAGACTACTCTAGTTGAATGTGGAGGTTTAAATAACATGAAGATTTCCCAAAAGTTGGTGTTTGTTGGAGTGGATGGAGCTTCAGTTATGCAAGGTCATAAAGGCAATCTTTGCAAAAATTTCAAGAATGATTTGGCACCCTAATCTATTCCCATTAATTGCATGACCCATTGAACGAATCTAGCTTTTGGAATTGTCAACGATTTTGGTTGTATAAGAAAAGTGGAATATCTAATCAAAGAGATTTACCAATACTTTTTTTGAAGTCCAAAATAAATCCAAAAATTTCAAAACTTTTCCTCAAGGTCTTATTGATGGCAGGAAGCTTCTTAAAGACAATGCTACTAGATTGGTCTCTTTGGATGGACTAGTGCATCATGTAATCTCTAAATATCTATCAGTGCTTGGACCAATCCACTATGTACGAGATAGATTCCCTTGCCTATAACCAAGTCTAACTGTAGAATCTAAGATTGGTTTTGACTATTTTGTGTCAACACACTTAAGATGTTTACTAAATTCATGCCAACCTAGTAAAACATTCCAAGTAAAATATGTATAGATCCCAAGTAAATAGTTGATGCTGAGCTACAATGTGTGCCAAGCTAGACAGACTTACAGTAGGTGTCAAGTGAACTTCATGTGTCGAGTGAAGATTAGGTGTCAAGTAATCCTTAAGTGCCAAGAAATCTTTAGATGTTGAGTGAAGATAAAGTGCCAAGAAAAGTATAGGTGTCAAGTCACTATAGGTGCCAAGTGAAAGAAAATTTCTATAGAGGCCAAGTGAGCCAATTTTTTTATATGAACCGAGCATCAGAGGTAACATGTGTTGAGTAACATAGAAATCAGCATATGACTTTGTGCCTTCAAAAAATCAGATGTAAACCATTTTTGGAGCCAACGTAGAAGAATTTTGAATGATATTGGGGATAAGAATGAATCTTTTGCATTACCTATGCAATCAACATGCAACCAATAAGAAAAATGGAGAAAGGATGCAACCAATAAGAAAAGTGCATGAATTGACTAGGAAATAAAGATTTAATATGGATCGTAGATTTGTACCTAACCCTAGGTCTTTAAAATATTTAAAAGGAGAATGAAACACCATTGTATGCATGGATGAATGAAGTTTATAGATGAACTATAGAAAAATTTAGAGGGAAGTGTGAAAAGACTTAGAGGAATATAACAGCATTGTAGTATTCAGTTGATCAAAAATAGAGTATCAAAACTTCAAAGTGTGACATATCAGATCAAGCAAGGATCAAGTTAGTTAGAGAAAAACAAGGATCTTGAATCAGCAATTGGAGATTGTAAAGTTATCAGGTCAAAGTCTTTCTAATACTCTCTAGCAATTGTATTAGATATTGAAATCCTATGAACTTAGGTTGGCCTAGCAGCCATTTGTAAATCTTTTAATAGGGTGGCATTCCAAGTGAATATACTGAAGTCCTTTAACAAGGCCTACCTTTAACAGGGTCATAAAATCCTTTAACTAGGTCACTTTTAAAAGAGTGTAAAGTCTTTAACAAGACAAGCCTTTCACATGGAAGACCATTGGAAGTGGTCAAACATTGTAACCTTAAATAGTTACACATTGTTGTAGTGATATTTTTTGGGTGTCATCCACACCCTAGTTTTACCTTCTCATTTTCAAGGGTTTCTGGGTCACCAAATTTTTACTTTCAAGTTCAATAGATAGATTGAATGCATGTGATTGATTTTAGTTAAAAGAATTTAAAAGGGTTAAAGTTAGTTACTTCTGATTCACCTTGCCTCTTAGAAGTAAGTCTTCCCACTTGTTAATTCCAATAATTTGTATTAGAGCTAAGTTCTCACAAGAAGGATCCTTACAGCTTGGAGAAAAGATCTGGAAATGGAAGTCTAAAAACTTGGGAAGATCATAGAGAATCAAGCAATTGACATACAACTTGCTTTACATGCTTTGGAAGAAGCTTGAGGAGAACTAAGGAAATCCTTAAAGAGAAGAAAAGAGATTACCATATCTAAGTATGACACATAGTACAGGGAGATTGACACCTCAAATCTATTTTCAAATGGAGATTCCAAAGAGTTTGATGCAACAATAGTAGACCTGATGGAGAAGAATAGAGATCAAGTAGAAGACATCAAAATATTCAAGATTGAATAAGAATCACAAGCCATAATACTTTCTAAGGTAAGTAAATAGAAGAAAAGAGCCATTGGAAACAAGGCTATGCTAGAAGATGACAAGAGAAATCCTACCAATAGATTGGAGAAAAAGATAATTGAGTTTGAAAGAATTTCCAACATGCAGTTGCACACCCTGAGTCAGATGATGAATGCACATCATGAACTAAATATTAAGGAAATTGAGATCTCCACATTGAAGATGCAAAATAAACAATTGCAAAATGACCTGAAAAAAGAGGAGATTGCAAAAAGCTTCAAAAAGTTCAATGAGGCCATCAAGTACTTTGAGTAGCTATTATAATCACCAAGGGCTAGCAATGATACTTTAGGACTTGGTTACACCAGCATTGAACAAGGAGAGTCCTCCAAAACTATAGAAGAAAGGAGTATCAAAGCCTATGAGGATATCAAATCAAGCAACAAGGGAAGGTAAGCATGGTCATCACTACAATTGGCACTACAACACTAGGTATAGATGTCATTACTATTAGGAATATGGATAGATTCCTAAGAATTGCATAAGGACACATTTTAGAGGGAACTACATTAGATGGTTTAGCCAAACCATATGTTTGAGTTTCCTGAACACTAGTTATATCAGCAAGAATTTCCCAACAAAGTCAAAGGCACCCAAGTTAGAAGTCAACAAAGGAAAAGAGAAGGTAGATGTTGAACACATCAGAGGATAAATGAATAAGACATAGAAGAAGAAAGATGAGGTTAGAAAATCAAATGAAGGGATCACTTCACCTAATAGGTTAAGTGATCACACTTCATCAAACTAAACAAACATTGGAAGTGGTCAAAATTTAAAATTTTCACCAGTGTTGTCAAACTATCCTTAGATGTCGAATGAATATTAGTATATGTTGAGTTGATAGTAGGAGCCAAGTGATTGGTCACAACTGAGTTGGTAATGGGAGTCAAGTAAAGAGAAAATCTAGTTGGAGCCGAGTGGTGGAAGGTTAATGGAAGCTGAGTTATGCTAAAATCATTAAGGAACTGAGTGTACAATTGTATACACACTAAGAATTTAATGCTATGTTTTGGAGAGTATAAGTTCAATTTTTTATCATTTCTCCTCATTCAAATGAAAAACAATAATGACAAGAGCATAGAAGTGATTGACAAAAAAAAATTGAAGATTTTGCATAGATTTTGACAAACATCAAGCACCATTTTCATCGATCTAAGGTATTCCTCAATTGACTAATTGCATAGATTTAAAGTTTAATATCTTTTGAAACCCTAGATTTTCAATATGGCCTCAAGTTATAAAAACCCTAAGGAAAAGGAAGATTTTGAGGTTTAGTTAGTCAGCAATGAGGTTAAACAACTAGATTTTAGGCCAATTCCAAAAGTTACATATAAGAATGACCCTATCAATGCACTGTCCATTATTCTGTCCAAAGTCATAATGGTGCAAGATGTTAGAAAATGTTACAACTACAAGGTAGGATTAGTAGGAGACATGGATATTTATCAAGAATATGATAAACTGTGTGAAAATGGAGTGTTAAAGGAAGAATTTTAGATAGTTGAAAGAAATGACCTACCCTGTGCCCTAGTTTTCTCCATAGTTTTCAAAATAGCATGGATAAAAATTATCCTAAGCATGCTACACAATGGTTTTTTATGGTTAGAAAGAGGACCTATCAAGATAACAAAGAGAATCATGCCAGGGTTATGGATTTCCCAACCCTAGATCAGTACAAGATCTTGTGAAGTGATTCTAAGGAAGCTATTGAAAATAACACTAAGGAAAAATGAAACAAAAGGGGAATGACCATTGATACAATCACAGATCCCCTTCTAGACTTTGCAGTAAGAATAATATCTCACAAGTTCTATCAATCAAGTAGATTGAATAGTGTTTTGTCCATGGCTATGGATGTGGCTTACAAATTGTCAAGAAGGATCACACATATGATCTAGTAGAATTGTTGTTACATTAGATAATGGAGAATTTAGGAGCAATTAGAAAATCAAAAGGTGCTCAATGTAAATTTTGATCAGTTTTGATCTATATATTTTTCTATGTTTTGGAAGAATTTCCATCTTTTGGCAAAGTAAACTAGAAATCAGATAAGTTAGCTATTACTCAAATCGATGAATACATTGAGAAAATGGGAGATAATTTTGAATCTCTAATGACCAGTTAATTTGAGGATTTCAAGAAATCCATGAAGCAAAGACTAAGGATATGAGTTTCCCTATTGGAACAACACATCAATGATATTTGTTTCTTAGTTGATATTGATTATACTTATATCCAAGCAATAGTTCCAAGGGTTAGATGGCTAAGACCATTAAGATATGAGATTAACATTGATGAAGCATCAACAACAATCACAACATTTCTTGTAGAGGAAATTTATAAGAGTGCACAACCTTTTGGACCATATGATGTGGTGAAATCCAAAGTGGATATGGAATTGAAGACTACCTCCACTATAAAGAAGAAAGATAGACTTGTAAAGAAGCTAAAAACACAGTTTGGAGAAGGCACTACAAAAGAAGAAGGTGTTGATGCTAAGGAAGATGATGATGATGAAGAGGAACATCAATCTCTTTCACTAACACAAGGCTTAGGTGAGGATGAAGAAAATGAAGAAGGTGCCAAGAAAGAAGAAGCCAAGGAAGCACCAGCTCAAGTTGAGCCTAAGAAGACAAAGGCCAAAACTTAGCCTATAGCCCAACCTAAAGCAAGGAAGGTCACAAAGACAACATGAGCCAAGCCAACTATACCAATAACAAGAGCCACCACAAGAGCCTCAACTCAAAAGGCTAAGGAGCAAGATAACTAAAAGAAGAAGGCTACTAAGTAGTCTGGTCCTATGCAGAAGAAACCAAGGAGAAAATATGTCACACAACCAAAGTTAGATGATGAGGAAAGGATAGAATCTAAACATATCAACCAATTTAGAATGGTAAGCCATGCTCCTAAGTTAAAAACTGATAAATTTTGTGATAATGTTAGAAAGAATGTAGATTTTTTTGAGTTGAAATGTATTAATTTCAATAAATTGAGTAGAGAAGATCAGAATAAAGTTGAAGAATCAGTATATGCCATGATGGTAGAATTCAAGAACACTCCTCTTGAATTAGAAAATACAATGCACGAGGATTTATATGAAATTGTTGAAAATAAGTGACATTATTGTTTAAAAATGGAAAAAGAAATTAGAGAATCCACATTGGCACAAGTAATGCTAGAATTGAGCAAAGACCAAATAACTAAGGAAAATAAGAAACATGGGAGCAAGTTTGCACCAAAATATAGAGCCTTTAGCACCTTGCAAAAACAAATTGAAGATATTGTCTAGAAATCAACAAGAATGTGGAAGTTTATATATGGCTTGACTACCATCAAGGATGGAGAAGAAGATCCCTTTGAGTGATAGAACACTGAAGAGGATGATGATGCAAACAAGGCTAAGGAAAGTAAGAAAAAGGAGGAAGAGAATGAGAGAGAGGAATAAAGAGATAAAGAAAAGGATGAAGGAGAAGAAGAGACAAAAGAAGAGACAGTGGAGACACATGGTTAAGAGGAGCAACAAATTGAACAGAGTATGCAAGATACACAATTTCCATCTCCTAGTCCTCCACATGTCATCTCAACACATGAAGTTATATTCATTGTAAAGGATTTTACTAACACTTCTTCTTAGAATATCAACCCTTTAATTGTAGAGGATCTCAAGAAGATCCTTCATTAATCAACACTATGAGTACAACTATGCACAAATCCAATATTGGTGAGTGTTGATGAACTGTAGAAAGTTGTAGTAGTAATAACAAGGGAGAAGGAAACTACACATTAAAAATTCTCACAATCTCCCATAGTTACAATAGAGCAACCTAAAGAGCAAGAGGTACAAGAAAAAATTGCTAAGGTTGATTCTACAACAAAGGTGACAAGTATTACCAAGGAGAAACCAAAAGAACAAATAGGACAAGATATTCTTGCAACACAAACTCAAGGTGCACCTCCTCAAATTGTCATAATTGACCAAGGTAGTATAAAAGAGGAGAAAACCCCTAAGGAGTAGGAGGCAATACAAACATAGATAAATTTGCCTACCTTGGGGACTCCTCAGATGTAGTTGAGAATTGATGCAATGCCATTGCAAATCTCTACACTAGGCTCAAGCTCTACTTAGGTTACAAGGGTACTTCACTATGGAGACCCTACATTAGATAAAGAAATAGTCATGCCAAGCTATGACTCAAAGTCAATGAACTTGCAACAGATATATGAAGTGCAAAAGGCACTAGAAAAGAGGAAAATACAAGAGATACTCAAAAAATGAGTATAAAAAAAAGCAAGTAGTGGTAGAAATAAAAGAAATATTTCTTGATGCATTTAGCTTATAGACACCTAATGAAACCAAGCCTATATAGGAACAACTGACAGATATTATAGAATATGTGACTAATGAAGATCGGGAAACCAATGTGAAACTCATGGAATGGTTTCAGAAGAAATTTTGAGGAAAAGTAAATGAAAATATATCAAGTGAAATAGCATGGTCACAAGTTGAATTGGTGAAAAAGTGAAAAAGGTACTTGCAAATTTATTCTCATTATACAAAAAGTTGTGTGATTTCTCATTTTTAACATAGGAGACAAGCCAAAGAATAATGAGATTGGAGTGAAATCTAAAGATTTCTAGCACACAATTACCAAATGATCCAACTTAGAGTGAGAAGCATTTTGCTCAAACGCTTCACACACATAAAGAATTAGCTATGTTGATAGCTGAAGAGGCCAATATTAAGGTCAAACTGATGTAGATACAATCTTCCATAACCCCACACCTAGAAGTAATCCATAAAGAACAAGCCTATGAAGAGAATGTTCTCTAGAAAGATTCTAATCTTTCTACTTTGGAAGCACTTGGTCATCTTGTAGCTGAGATAGATATCCAACATAAATCATTGGAAATTGCTTTAGACAATTGGGATGCATCTCTCAAAATGATTATGGAGGTCAATAAAACATTTTTGGCAAAATATGGTCTAAACCCTTAGAACCCTTTGACATAAGTATCAAAAAGGGGCAGTTATAGTTAAGGGGGAGAAATAATTAAGAGGAAAATATAATATTTTGGTAGAGTTGTAAATAAGAATGGAAGATACAGTGTAGGAAACAAAAACACGGTACTTAGCATGAAACACATACAACACAAACTTTTCATTACAGGAATAGAAATGGCACATCAGCTCAGGGGAGTACACAACTTATGAGGAATATATATATATATATATATATATATATATATATATATATATATATATATATATATATATATATATATATATATATATATATATATATATATATATATATTACTGAATTTTGAGAATTTTTGAGAGGTTTTGACATTTTGTATATATGTTGAACTATATGCATATTTTACTTGAAGAGATTAGACTTTTATATACTGCTAAGCATTTTTGACACTCATGTCAAAGGGGGAGATTGTTGAATCTAAGATTGGTTTTGACTATTTTGTGTCAACACACTTAAGATGTTTACTAAGTTCATGCTGAGCTAGTAACACATGCTGAATAAAATATGTATAGATGTTGAGTAAATGGTTTATGTTGAGCTACAATGTGTGCCGAGCAAAATAGAACTACAATAGGTGCTAAGTGAACTTCATGTGACAAGTGAAGATCAGGTGCTGAGCAATCTTCAAGTGCTAAGTGAAGATCAAGTGCTGAGAAAAGTATAGGTGTCAAGTCAATATAGGTGCTGAGTGAAACAAAATTTCTATAGGAGCCGAGTGAGCTAGTTTTTCTATACAAGACAAGCATTAAAGGAAACAAGTGCCAAGTAACATAGAAATCAACATATAAGTTTGTGCCTTCACAAACTCATATGTAAACCATTTTTGGAGCCGACATAGATGAATTTTGAAGGATATTAAGGATAACAATGAATCTTTTTCATTACCTATGCAATCAACATGTAGCCAATAAGAAGAATGGAGAAGGTATGCAACCAATAAGAAAAGTGCATGCATTGAGTGGGAAATAAAGATATAATATGGATCATAGATTCATACCTAACCCTAAGTCTTTGAAATCTTTAAAATGAGAACTAAACAAAGTGTATGGGTGAACTATAGTGAAATTTAGAGGGAAGTGCGAAAAGACTTAGAGAAACAGAGGATCATTGGAGTATTCATTTGATCAAGAATAGGGTATTAGAACTTCAAAGGGTGACATATCAGATCAAGCAAGGATCAAGTTAGTCAGAGTAGAACAAGGATCTACAATCAGCAATTGGAGATTGCAAAGTTATTAGGTCAAAGACTTTCTAATAATATCTAGTAATTGTATTAGATATTGAAATCTTATGGATATAGGTTGGCCTAGCAACCATTTGTAAATCCTTTAATAGGGTGGCATTGCAAGTGAATGTACTGAAGTCCTTTAACCAGGCCTACTTTTAGTAGGGTAGTGAAATCCTTTAACCAAGTCACTTTTAAGAGAGTTTAAAGTCTTTAACAAGACATGCCTTTCATAGGGTAGACCATTGGAAGTGGTCAAACATTTTAACCTTGAATAGCTACACATTGCTACAGTGATATTTTGTGGGTGTGATCCCCACCTCAATTTTACCTTCTCATTTTGGAGGGTTTTTGGGTCACCAAATTTGTGTGTTGTCTATTTTCATGTATGTCTTTACTTTCAAGTTCAGTAGATAGATTGAGTGCATGTGAATTATTTTAGTTAAAATAATTTAAAAGGGTTAAAGTTAATTACTTTTGATTCACCCCCCCCCCCCCCCCACTCTCAAAAGTAAGTCTTCCCACTTGTTAATTCCAACACTAACTAATGTTAAAATTCTCTTAATGTTAGCAATTATTCTTCCCATGCTATAGGACATGAGAAATATTATAAAAAATGTTTCAACAAAGAGCTATATACATTGTAAAATATAATAAGCTACATAAAATGACATGTAATAGCTTGGATACTCTGTATCGATTACTACCATTAGATGAATCAAAGTCTACAAAGTGGATAGAAATCACAAATTTGAACAATCTTGAAACTTTTTACATATTGGTGCAAATGATGAGGTATATGCTAGGGTACATGGAGTTGACATACAAATGTAGTACTATGCCCGTGTCAACCTTGACTCCAACCACAATGAAGTAGGAAGTGAAGTTGAATCAGAACCAGAGAAGGTACTTTCATGTGTTACAACTGAAGATTTCAAGAAGATCAATGACTCTATCCTTGACTCTATCAATTGAGTTTGCTACAATCTTTCATCAGAAATTAGATTCAGATTCCCCTTAGAGGAACTGCTCGAAGCAATGTCAATTGTATCTCCACAATATTGGTCTCTAAATTGTCTAACTAATTTTTGCAAAAGGATGGAAACTTTGATTCAGCATTTTTGCAAACCTAAAGTAATCAATGAAGTAACTATAAATGGAATTTTAGATGAATCTCAACTAAGAGATCAATAATATTCTTTTGCAAACATAATGAGGGAACAATATGATCTTATGGAAAACCCAAATGAAGAGAGAGTGGTAACAAATCTTTGGAAAAATCTTAGTGAGAGAAATCAATTGAGAGAGTCAATACTAGAATATTTCAAGCTTAGTTATTTATGTTTTACAATGATACTAGGTTCAGTGGAGGATGAGAGTTTTCAATACTTTGGGCTTCATGAAGTCAAAGTTTAGAAAAAAATTAAACAAAAATTTGCATAATTGTTTGTGGCTCTATAATTCTAGGTATGAGGTAGATAGTTTCCCTTATGATAGGGCTCTTAGCATTTGGAGAAACCAATGTCAAATAAGAGGGATTACTAGCATTTCAAACCCAAGTGGCAGTGATAGTGGTAGTGGTTCATGTCCTGATATTGGAAGCAATGAAGATGATGTCAACTTTTGAATGCATATTTATGCTAATAGTAAATTTGAAGAAAACACAATGAAAAATGATATGTTAGATGCAATAAATGAGAAGGATTCTAATGATAGTGATGCTAAGCCATTCCAGGCAAAGTGACAACTATAGCAGCTTCTCAACTTCAAGCTCTAACTTCTACATGAGTCAAGTAGTAGGCTAGTAGCTTTGATCAAAGACTTTATCTATTAATTAATTGTGTTTGTAGAAGTTCATTGAGACTTACATGTTGAGATGTTCATTGAAACTAGTTATTACTTTTAGAGTCTACACATGTTGAAATTTTCATTGATTGTATTTTTTAAACATGTTGAGATTTTTCATTGATTCTAGTTTTAATACAATAGTACATGTTGAATTTGATATTTTTATTCATTCTAGATTTTAGACATTTTTTATTTTTGGTTTTCATTGATTCTAATTCCTTTAAGAAATTGTAGAATAATGCATTTAATAGAATAAGCTCTATTTAAAAAATAAATTGCATTATAATTTATAATTATAAATCAGCCAGTAACAAAGTAAATTTAACAATTACAAACTATTATAACCCTTTGCAAATGACTCAATGTCAAATTGAAATGACCTTGAATTCCCTTTTGTAGATACAAGGGAGCAACAATAGTTGTAGGTTAGTTTGTAATTGTATATATTATCAAATTATCACTACATAATACATTATGCGTGTAGAATCACATTGCCAATTGTACAATTTTTTCAAGTAGGAGTAGGGTGTTGGAAATATTCAAGATATGACAAGTTACTAAGAGGGGAGGGGTGAATCAGTAACTTTTAAAATTTCAAACAATAAAACTGCATACTGATATATTCACCATTCATCCAAGTAACCTACTGTAAGCATGAAACAAAATCATTTGCAACACTTGAACACACAGATTTGGTAACCCAAAAACCTTACAAATAGAAAGTAAAACTGGGGTGGGGACAAAACCCACAAAGCTTCGTTACTGCAGTATGAAGTTGGCTGGTTAAGGCTTACAATGACCACTTCTGGTGATCTGCCCTGTTAGGAGCACAAAGGATTGCTAGATCCACCTTGTTAGAGGATTTACAAACATACAATAAAGTATGCACTTTGTTAGGAGATTTACAAAAGACTGTTAAGTCTACCTTGTTAAAGGATTTACAAAAATTGATTCACCTATTAGAATGAAACAGTGGATATGATTACAACTGATTGCTGATAAGATCCGCTATGCTCTGATTCACCTTGATGTGATACATAAAACTTTTCTGCTCCAAAACTTGACCTTGCTGAATACCTTCACAACTCAGCACACATACCTTCGCACGCATTTATTTCTTTCATACTTTCACATTTTCATTCATTACCATTACATTTGAATGATACAATACATTGCATATATATACCATCCAAATAAACAATACATGCAAGGTCAGCCAAAAGAACAAGTGCAAATCTCTATACAAAGTCAGCCCAAGGTAAAAACTCGGGTTCACTGAATTGACTCGGTATCCTTCTGATACTCGGCGTCCACTGCGTTACTCGACATCGTCACGCACTCGGTAGAAGTTAAGGCACGGTCCATACTAAACACTTCGAGTAGTTCTGAACTCGGTAACCACTGGAGACTCAATAGAATAGATGTCACTCGGTGACCACTTCTATCTGAACTGTAGCTCGGTGATCAAAGGAAACACTCGATAGAACCTTGTGACTCGGTGATTGTTAGTTTCCTTGATAACTGTCTGAGCTCGGTAAAATTAATTTCCTTGATAACCTCAGGAGCTTGGTTATCACGAAGTTCTTGGTCAATACTAAGTACATCTTCACTCAGTCAAAACTGATTCCTTTCTTTACCTCGAACACTCGGTAAACACTGGCTGCTTTGTTCACCTCGATCACTCAGTAAACACTGACTTCTTTGTTCACCTCGATCACTCAGTAAACACTGAGAACTAGGTAAAGCTTGTCTTACAAAGGAATGTCCGGTGAGAGCTCGATAAGCATTCAGAATCCAATAAGTGTTGTAACTAATAAAAAAAATGTATCATAATGCCAACAATCTCCCCCTTTGGCATTAGTGACAAAAACACTTATGAGATACAATTTATCTGACATGCTGATGACTGATTCTGAATATATATAGCTCCCCCATAGAATGTACATACAGTATTTACATGAGCTATATATCTCTTCCTTTGTACAATTTTTCCAAAAATACTTATTCACCCATAGTATACATATCCAACAATAATCTCCCCCTTTTTGACAATAATGCCAAAGAATAAAAGAATATATATACTTATATAGAAACACCAAAATGAAAGATGAACTCTTAATGTACCTGAAGAATAAGCTGGAGAGTCTTATCCCAATTCTCTTGCAAAATTTTGCAGGTGGAAAGAGCTACTTGAACTTCAGCCGAAAGTTCAATCACATGGTCTGCAATGGAGAAGTTATTATCATGGATTAATGTCTTTGAATGTGCAATGTGCTTCTGCATTGAATCCATGATGGGAAGGATCATGTTTTGGATATCTATCAATGTAGATTGGATCCTTGTCTCTTCTCTCAATAGCTCTGCCTACTTCTCTAACAAAAAATTGATCTTGAGGTGATGAGATGAGCTTGAACTGGGGTCAAGCTTCAAGTTCTGTGTGCTCACCTTCAGATCCTCATCAATTTTATTTAGTTTCTCTCTTATTCCCTTAGTGTACTTGGTAACATCACAAAGCTTAGCAAAAAAAGATGTTACATTATTAAAAGAATTTTCCATATCTGCCAAAACTGAGGTTAATGCAACCTGATTTATTGCAATGTTCTGAGAAATGTGCCCCAACACCTTATTATCAGATTTCTTTACTGCACGCTCAATCAGCTTTTCTTGTCCGGAGGCATCTTCATTGAATTTATTAACTACCTCTTCCAATTGAATCAAAATGTGTTGAGAAGTATCAACATCAACACCTATAGCCTCAGTAATTATGTTCCGAGCATCCTCAATTATCCTGTATTCCTTATCCCTTTCTGATCTTAACTGCATTTGAGTAGCCTTTTTCTCAATAAGTTGACTAGCATACCTCATTTCTTCAATGGTAGCATTATCAAAGTCAATCTTTGGAATTACTATCTCTATGTCCAAGTCAATGTCTTTAGGAATTTCCTTTCCAGTGATCATAAGTCTTAATGGTTGCTTTTGTTTGACTTCTGAGATGACTGGTTTGACTTTTGGAATAGACACAACAGTAGAGACAGAAGGACTAGTAATAAAAACTGGGATGCTTGAGGGTTGAGTGCCAATAGGAGTATGTACAGGGTCAAAAATTTGAATACTGGCCAAAAATGGTGATACACTCATTAATAAAGTATCTAAGCTCACTGTGCCTGAAGTAGATGGTGAAAAAATTGTAGAACAAATTGGAGTAGTCAAAATTGGAGAACTCACAGCAATACCAACTGATGATGATGGAGTCGAGGAGGTCAACTCGGTAGATGAAGAGGGGTGCAGCTCGGTAGACGAAGTGGTAGTCACTTCCACTGATGATACCTGGAGCTGAGATATGGAAAGTGTAGATGGTAAATCTAGTGTAGATGAACCTGCTAAAGCTGACTCCAACCTTGATGATGTCACAGGTTTAGCTAGGGAGTGAGGAAGGGATGCAATAACTACTGCTGCAATTTTTACCGGATCATCCTCCTTATCTTCCTCTTCAGCTTCTTCCTCTTTGTCTTCTTCCTCTTTCTCTTCCATCATTGCATGCAACTCTCCTGGTGTAACTGTGATGGATGGAGTGCTATCTGATTCATCATTGCTGTTGCTGTTGTCATCATCCTTTATTTCTACTAGGTCTACACTGGGCTTATGTAGATGATAGATGTTTTTCCACATGTTTGTAGCATCATTTACAACATGCTCTATATCTTTGATCAAAATCAAACAAGTGTGGAATCTGATCATCATTTTACCTTCATAGGTTTTCAATTCAGATTTTACCTCTGCTCCAGTGAGACTAGGCCAAAGATTCTTCAGGGATTTCTCATATATATCTTTTACCGTCTTGGTGGCTAACTCCCATCTTGACTGTACTCTCTCTAGTAGTTCTTTACAGATATGAGGAGCAATCTGGTCCGGGGAGTATTTCCATTTTCCCATTTTGTTAAGTACCAGTTCCTCAATCTGCATTTTCTCTGCATTAGTCCTTGTCTAAAATTTCAATGCCTTGAAATTTTTGATGCTAGCTCCTTCTTCCAATGATTTGAGCCTTTCCTCGAATGTAGGTGCAGGCTTGACCAATACAGGTTCCTGAATACCTTTTCTTGTCCTCCAAGTAAATACTGAAGTAGGTTGCTTCTTGGGCTTGGTAATGATTACCTTGCCTTTCTTCTTTGCTTGTTGCTCTTCTTCTGATTCTTCTTCTCCTTCTTTGCCTTGCTGGTGCTGGTGCTTGCGGATGCCATTGCTACTCGGTGAGTGAAAAGGTTTCGTAAGAATACTTCACTGGAAAATCTCCTCAAATCGCTTGAACTCACTTGAAAGCCTCTCTTTTTTTCTGTGTAAATCTCAAATTCGTGGTGAAAAATGAGGTCAAAATCTACCCTTTTGATAAAAAATTTGCCATTAATGTTTAGTACGGAGGTAGCTGCGATCGACAGACTGTCATCCACTAGCTCGGCTTAAACTTTGCAACTCGGTGACCAAAAGAAAATAGGTTAAATCGACCTTAACTTGATAAGAGAAGAACCAACCATGCTCGGTAAGTGCAACTTGGTGAAAGCAGCCTTATTGCACCCGACTGAGCTCGGTAAGGTCATGTACCGACCATGATCCTGATGTATCTGAAATACTGATTTGATCATATTTTCATTCTAGGACTGCTTAGGATATTGCTTTGTAGATACAGTCCTGGTCTTATCCTGATGAGTCTTAATTGGAAATGGTAGAGTCACTCACTTCTTGAGTGACCATTCCATCACTTGAATTATCTGGCTCGGTAGACTTAGGAATCCATTGCTGCTTCATTTGCTTCTGAATATTGTCTACTTTGATTTTCTTCTCATCCTCGACTTTCTTTATGTTCATGCAGTTTTTAGATATATGACCAAGTTCTGTACATGTATAACATCTTACAGTGGTATCACTTTTTCTTAGGTGATGCCTTGCACAGTTTATGCCAGTATGACCATATTCTCCACAATAATGACATCTGCACCAAGTGTTGTAGTCCCAACCAAATATTTCTTTGACAAGTTGTTCAGCTAGATTAAATGATTTGGATTTGCATTGTGATGCCTTATGACATTCCTTTTGGCATTTGTGACATTTACCTTCAAATTTTGGTTTATCTTTGCATTCATTGGCTTTGTGTCCATGCTGATTGCAGTTGTAGCACTTTCCATTAAATTTGCCTTTTCCATTGCTCCAACATCTGTTAGATGTATGACCTAACTTACCACAGTGGCTACAAGTAGGTCTTTGATTCTTTTGAGTACCCTGTTTGGAGGATTCACCTTCTTCATTGTATCCAAGGCCTGCTTTACCATTTTGTTTATGAAAGTTTTCTTCATTTTGCAGATTCAATTGATCCATGTCCTTTTGAGATTTTACCATTCTCTCATTGACTTGTTTTTCAAAGATTAGATCACTTTGTAAGATTGCATTGATTTGCCTTTCAGTAATTAAGTCATTTCTCAAATTCTCATTCTCAGATCATAGATTCATAATTTCTTCATTTGCATTAGATAATTGAGTTACAAGATTTTCAAGCTGAGAGGATTGATTATTCCTTACCTCTAAGTCTTCAGCTGCCTTGTTCCTTTGCTCCAAGATTTCACATAGCCTGATGGACTGGATTTCTTGTTCCCTTTTGAGCTTTCTTACTTCTTCCTGCAGAAATCCATTCTTTTCTAAAAGTTCTTTGATTGCTTTGTCAGCTTCATCTGAACTACTTGATGGTGAGAGATCTTCAATCTTTTCTTCAATATACTGATGGTCATTCATTTTCCTTGCAAGTTCTTTTCTTTTTTTCAAGGATTGTGAAAGATGCTCTTTTGCTTCATTGAGTTGAGCCATGGCCATTTTTAGATCTAGCTTTTCATTCTCAATAGTTTTGTCAAGTCTAAATATCTCCATTGTCCTTGATCTTTGCTCAAGCTGTGAAACTTTTATCTTGAGAACCTTATTGCTCTGATACCAATTGTTGAAAATATTCAAGATATGACAAGTTACTGAGAGGGGAGGGGTGAATAAGTAACTTTTAAAATTTCAAACAATAAAACTGCATACTGATATATTCACCATTCATCCAAGTAACCTATTGTAAGCATGAAACAAAATCATTTGCAACACTTGAACACATAGATTTGGTGATCCAAAAACCTTCCAAATAGAAAGTAAAACTAGGGTGGGGATGAAACCCACAAAGCTTCATTACTCCAGTATGAAGTTGGCCGGTTAAGGCTTACAATGACCACTTCTAGTGATCTGCCCTGTTAGGAGCACAAAGGATTGCTAGATCCACCTTGTTAGAGGATTTACAAACATACAATAAAGTATGCACTTTGTTAGGAGATTTACAAAAGACTATTAAGTCTACCTTGTTAAAGGATTTACAAAAAATGATTCACCTATTATAATGAAATAGTGGATATGATTACAACTGATTGTTGATAAGATCCGCTATGCTCTGATTCACCTTGATGTGATAGATAAACTTTTCTGCTCCAAAACTTGACCTCGCTGAATACCTTCACAACTCAGCACACATACTTTCGGATGCATGTATTTCTTTCACACTTTCACATTTTCATTCATTACCATTAAATTTGAATGATACAATACATTGCATATATATACCATCCAAATAAACAATACATGCAACGTCAGCCAAAACAACAAGTACAAATCTCTATACAAAGTCGGCCCAAGGTAAAAACTTAGGTTCACTGAACTGACTCGGTGTCCTTCTGATACTCGGTGTCCACTGCATTACTCGGCATCGTCATGCACTCGGTAGAAGTGAAGGCACAGTCCATACTAAACACTTCGAGTAGTTCTGAACTTGATAACCACTGGAGACTCGGTAGAAGAGATGTCACTCGGTGAACACTTCTATCTGAACTGTAGCTCGGTGATCAAAGGAAACACTCGATAGAACCTTGTGACTCGGTGATAGTTAGTTTCCTTGATAACCATCTGAGCTCGGTAAAATTAATTTCCTTTATAACCTCAGGAGCTCAGTTATCACGAAGTTCTCAGTCAATACTAAGTACATCTTCACTCGGTCAAAACTAATTCCTTTCTTTACCTTGAACACTCAGTAAACACTGCCTGTTTTGTTCACCTCAATCACTCGGTAAACACTGACTTCTTTGTTCACCTCGATCACTCGGTAAACACTGAGAACTAGGTAAAGCTTGGCTTACAAATGAATGTCCGGTGAGAGCTTGGTAAGCATTCAGAATCTAATAAGTGTTGTAACTAATGACAAAAATGTATCATAATGCCAACAATCTCCCCCTTTGGCATTAGTGACAAAAACACTTATGAGACAAAATTTATCTGACATGCTGATGACTGATTCTGAATATACATAGCTTCATTATATAAAACTCCCCCATAGAATGTACATACAGTATTTACATGAGCTGTATATCTCTTCCTTTGTACAATTTTTCCAAAAACACTTATTCACCCATAGTATACATATCCAACAATAATCTCCCCCTTTTTGACAATAATGCCAAAGAATAAAAGAATATATATACTTATATAGAAACACCAAAATGAGAGATGAACTCTGAATGTACCTGAAGAATAAGCTGGAGAGTCTTATCCCAATTCTCTTGCAAAATTTTGCAGGTGGAAAGAGCTACTTGAACTTCAGCCGAAAGTTTAATCACATGGTCTACAATGGAGAAGTTATTATCATGGATTAATGTCTTTGAATGTGCAATGTGCTTCTGCATTGAATCCAGGATGGGAAGGATCATGTTTTGGATATCTATCAATGTAGATCAGATCCTTGCATCTTCTCTCAACAGCTCTGCCTGCTTCTCTGACAAAAATTTCATCCTGAGGTGATGAGATGAGCTTGAACTGGGGTCAAGCTTCAAGTTCTCTGTGCTCACCTTCAGATCCTCATCAATTTTATTTAGTTTCTCTCTTAGTCCTTTAGTGTACTCAGTAACATCACAAAGCTTAGCAAAAAAAGATGTTACATTATTAAAAGAATTTTCCATATTTGCCAAAACTGAGGTTAATGCAACCTAATTTATTGCAATGTTCTGGGCAATGTGCCCCAACACCTTATTATCAAATTTCTTTGCTGCATGCTCAATCAACTTTTCTTGTCCGGAGGCATCTTCATTGAATTTATTAACTGCCTCTTCCAATTGAATCAAAATGTGTTGAGAAGTATCAACATCAACACCTATAGCCTCAGTAATTATGTTTTGGGCATCCTCAATTATCCTGTATTCCTTATCCCTTTCCGATCTTAACTGCATCTGAAAAGCCTTTTTCTCAATAAGTTGACTAGCATACCTCATTTCTTCAATGGTGGCATTATCAAAGTCAATCTTTTGAATTACTATCTCTGTGTCGAAGTCAATGTCTTCAGGAATTTCCTTTCCAATGATCATAAGTCTTAATGGTTGCTTTTGTTTGACTTCTGAGATGACTAGTTTGACCTTTGGAATAGACACAACAGTAGAGACAAAAGGACTAGCAGTAAAAATTGGGATGCTTGAGGGTTGAGTGCCAATAGGAGTATGTACAGGGTCAAAAATTTGAGTACTGGCCAAAAATGGTGATACACTCGTTAATATAGTATCTAAGCTCACTGTGCCTGAAGTAGATGATGACAAAATTGTAGAACAAATTGGAGTAGTCAAAATTGGAGAACTCACAGCAATACCAACTGATGATGATGGAGTCAAGGAGGCCAACTCGGTAGATGAAGAGGGGTGCAGCTCGGTAGATGAAGTGGTAGTCACTTCCATTGATGATACCTGGAGCTAAGATATGGCAAGTGTAGATGGTAAATCTGGTGTAGATGAACCTACTGAAGCTGACTCCAACCTTGATGATGTCACAGGTTTAGCTGGGGAGTGAGGAAGGGATGCAATAACTGCTGCTGCAATTTTTACCAGATCATCCTCCTTATCTTCCTCTTCAGCTTTTTCCTCTTTGTCTTCTTCCTCTTTCTCTTCCATCATTGCATGCAACTCTCCTAGTGTAACTATGATGGATGGAGTGCTATCTGATTCATCACTGCTGCTACTGCTGTCATTATCCTTTATTTCTACTAGGTCTACACTGGGCTTATGTAGATGATAGATGTTTTTCCACATGTTTGTAGCATCATTTACAACATGCTCTATATCTTTGATCAAAATCAAACAAGTGTGGAATCTGATCATCATTTTACCTTCATAGGTTTTCAATTCAAATTTTACCTCTACTCTAGTGAGACTAGGCTGAAGATTCTTTAGGGATTTCTCATATATATCTTTTACCGTCTTGGTGGCTAACTCCCATCTTGACTGTACTCTCTCCAGTAGTTCTTTATAGATATGAGGAGCAATCTGGTCTGGGGAGTATTTCCATTTTCCCATTTTGTTAAGTACCAGTTCCTCAATCTGCATTTTCTCTGCATCAGTCCTTGTCTCAAATTTCAATGCCTTGAAATTTTTGATGCCAGCTCCTTCTTCCAATGATTTGAGCCTTTGCTCGAATGTAGGTGTAGGCTTGACCAATACAGGTTCCTGAATACCTTTTCTTGTCCTCCAAGTAAATACTGCAGTAGGCTGCTTCTTGGGCTTGGTAATGATTACCTTGCCTTTCTTCTTTTTTGGTTGCTCTTCTTCTGATTCTTCTTCTCCTTCTTCGCATTGCTGCTGCTGGTGCTTGTGGATGCCATTGCTGCTCGGTGAGTGAAAAGGTTTTGTAAGAATACTTTGCTGAAAAATCTCTTCAAATCGCTTGGACTCGCTTGAAAGCCTCCTTTTTTTTTTTGTGTAAATCTCAAATTCGTGGTGAAAAATGGGGTCAAAATCTGCCCTTTTGATGAAAAATTTGCCATTAATGTTCAGTACGGAGGTAGCTGCGATCGACAGACTGTCATCCACTAGCTCAGCTTAAACTTCACAACTCGGTGACCAAAAGAAAATAGGTTAAACCGACCTTAACTCGGTAAGAGAAGAACCAACCATGCTCAGTAAGTGCAACTTGGTGAAAGAAGCCTTATTGCACCCGACTGAGCTCGATAAGGTCATGTACCGACCATGATCCTGATGTATCTGAAATACTGATTTGATCATATTTTCATTCTAGGACTGCTTAGGATATTGCTTTGTAGATACAGTCCTAGTCTTATCCTGATGAGTCTTAATTGGAAATGGTAGAGTCACTCACTTCTTGAGTGACCATTCCATCACTTGAATTATCTGGCTCGGTAGACTTAGGAATCCATTGCTGCTTCATTTGCTTCTGAATATTGTCTACTTTGATTTTCTTCTCATCCTCAACTTTCTTTATGTTCATGTAGTTTTTAGATATATGACCAAGTTCTGTACATGTATAACATCTTACAGTGGTATCCCTTTTTCTTAGGTGATGCCTTGCACAGTTTATGCCAGTATGACCATATTCTCCGCAATAATGACATCTGCACCAAGTGTTGTAGTCCCAACCAAATATTTCTTTGACAAGTTGTTCAACTGGATTAAATGATTTGGATTTGCATTGTGATGCCTTATGACCTTGCTTTTGGCATTTGTGACATTTACCTTCAAAATTTGGTTTCTCTTTGCATTCATTGGCTTTGTGTCCATGCTGATTGCAATTGTAGCACTTTCCATTAAATTTGCCTTTTTCATTGCTCCAACATCTGTTAGATGTATGACCTAACTTACCACAGTGGCTGCAGGTAGGTCTTTGATTCTTTTGAGTACCCTTTTTGGAGGATTCACCTTCTTCCTTGTATCCAAGGCCTGCTTTACCATTTTGTTTATGAAAGTTTTCTTCATTTTGCAGATTCAATTGATCCATGTCCTTTTGAGATTTTACCATTCTCTCATTGACTTATTTTTTAGAGATTAGATCACTTTGTAAGCTTGCATTGATTTGCCTTTCAGTAATTAAGTCATTTCTCAAATTCTCATTCTCAGATCATAGATTTATAATTTCTTCATTTGCATTAGATAATTGAGTTACAAGATTTTCAAGTTGAGAGGATTGATCATTCCTTACCTCTAAGTCTTCAGCTGCCTTGTTCCTTTGCTCCAAGATTTCACATAGCCTGATGGACTGGATTTCTTGTTCCCTTTTGAGCTTTCTTACTTCTTCCTGCAGAGATCCATTCTTTTCTAAAAGTTCTTTGATTGCTTTGTCAGCTTCATCAGAACTACTTGATGGTGAGAGATCTTCAATCTTTTCTTCAGTATATTGATGGTCATTCATTTTCCTTGCAAGTTCTTTTCTTTTTTTCAAGGATTGTGAAAGATGCTCTTTTTCTTCATTGAGTTGAGCCATGGCCATTTTTAGATCTAGCTTTTCATTCTCAATAGTTTTGTCAAGTTTGAATATCTCCATTGTCCTTGATCTTTACTCAAGCTGTGAAACTTTTATCTTGAGAACCTTATTGCTCTGATACCAATTGTTGGAAATATTCAAGATATGACAAGTTACTGAGAGGGGAGGGGTGAATCAGTAACTTTTAAAATTTCAAACAATAAAACTGCATACTGATATATTCACCATTCATCCAAGTAACCTACTGTAAGCATGAAACAAAATCATTTGCAACACTTGAACACACAGATTTGGTGACCCAGAAACCTTCCAAATAGAAAGTAAAACTGGGGTGGGGATGAAACCCACAAAGCTTCATTACTGCAGTATGAAGTTGGCCGGTTAAGGCTTACAATGACCACTTCTGGTGATCTGCCCTGTTAGGAGCACAAAGGATTGCTAGATCCACCTTGTTAGAGGATTTACAAACATACAATAAAGTATGCACTCTGTTAGGAGATTTACAAAAGACTGGTAAGTCTACCTTGTTAAAGGATTTACAAAAACTAATTCACCTTTTAGAATGAAACAGTGGATATGATTACAACTGATTGCTGATAAGATCCACTATGCTCTGATTCACCTGGATGTGATAGATAAAACTTTTCTGCTCCAAAACTTGACCTTGCTGAATACCTTCACAACTCAGCACACATACTTTCGTACGCATGTATTTCTTTCACACTTTCACATTTTCATTCATTACCATTACATTTGAATGATACAATACATTGCATATATATACCATCCAAATAAACAATACATGCAAGGTCGGTCAAAACAACAAGTGCAAATCTCTATACAAAGTCGGCCCAAGGTAAAAACTTGGGTTCACTGAACTGACTCGGTGTCCTTCTGATACTTGGCGTCCACTGCATTACTCGGCATCGTCATGCACTCGGTAGAAGTGAAGGCACAGTCCATACTAAACACTTCGAGTAGTTCTGAACTCAATAACCACTGGAGACTCAGTAGAAGAGATGTCACTCGGTGAACACTTCTATCTGAACTGTAGCTCGGTGATCAAAGGAAACACTCGATAGAACCTTGTGACTCGGTGATAGTTAGTTTCCTTGATAACCATCTGAGCTCGGTAAAATTAATTTTCTTGATAACCTCAGGAGCTCAGTTATCACGAAGTTCTCAGTCAATACTAAGTACATCTTCACTCGGTCAAAACTAATTCCTTTCTTTACCTTGAACACTCGGTAAACACTGCCTACTTTGTTCACCTCAATCACTCGGTAAACACTGACTTCTTTGTTCACCTCGATCACTCGGTAAACACTGAGAACTAGGTAAAGCTTGGCTTACAAATGAATGTCCGGTGAGAGCTTGGTAGGCATTCAGAATGTAATAAGTGTTGTAACTAATGACAAAAATGTATCATAATGCCAACAATCTCCCCCTTTGGCATTAGTGACAAAAACACTTATGAGACAAAATTTATCTAACATGCTGATGACTGATTCTGAATATACATAGCTTCATTATATACAACTCCCCCATAGAATGTACATACAGTATTTACATGAGCTGTATATCTCTTCCTTTGTACAATTTTTCCAAAAACACTTATTCACCCATAGTATACATATCCAACAATAATCTCCCCCTTTTTGACAATAATGCCAAAGAATAAAAGAATATATATACTTATATAGAAACACCAAAATGAGAGATGAACTCTGAATGTACCTAAAGAATAAGCTGGAGAGTCTTATCCCAATTCTCTTGCAAAATTTTTCAGGTGGAAAGAGCTACTTGAACTTCAGCTGAAAGTTCAATCACATGGTCTGCAATGGAGAAGTTATTATCATGGATTAATGTCTTTGAATGTGCAATGTGCTTCTGCATTGAATCCATGATGGGAAGGATCATGTTTTGGATATCTATCAATGTAGATCGGATCCTTGCATCTTCTCTCAACAGCTCTGCCTGCTTCTCTAACAAAAATTTCATCTTGAGATGATGAGATGAGCTTGAACTAGGGTCAAGCTTCAAGTTCTCTGTGCTCACCTTCAGAACCTCATAAATTTTATTTAGTTTCTCTGTTAGTCCTTTAGTGTACTCACTAACATCACAAAGCTTAGCAAAAAAAGATGTTAGATTATTAAAAGAATTTTCCATATCTGCCAAAACTGAGGTTAATGCAACCTGATTTATTGCAATGTTCTGGGCAATGTGCCCCAACACCTTATTATCAAATTTCTTTGCTGCATGCTCAATCAGCTTTTCTTGTCCGGAGGCATCTTCATTGAATTTATTAACTGCCTCTTCCAATTGAATCAAAATGTGTTGAGAAGTATCAACATCAACACCTATAGCCTCAGTAATTATGTTTTGGGCATCCTCAATTATCCTGTATTCCTTATCCCTTTCCGATCTTAACTGCATCTGAAAAGCCTTTTTCTCAATAAGTTGACTAGCATACCTCATTTCTTCAATGGTAGCATTATCAAAGTCAATCTTTTGAATTACTATCTCTGTGTCGAAGTCAATGTCTTCAGGAATTTCCTTTCCAGTGATCATAAGTCTTAATGGTTGCTTTTGTTTGACTTCTGAGATGACTAGTTTGACCTTTGGAATAGACACAACAGTAGAGACAAAAGGACTAGCAGTAAAAATTGGGATGCTTGAGGGTTGAGTGCCAATAGGAGTATGTACAGGGTCAAAAATTTGAGTACTGGCCAAAAATGGTGATACACTCGTTAATATAGTATCTAAGCTCACTGTGCCTGAAGTAGATGATGAGAAAATTGTAGAACAAATTGGAGTAGTCAAAATTGGAGAACTCATAGCAATACCAAATGATGATGATGGAGTCAAGGAGGCCAACTCGGTAGATGAAGAGGGGTGCAGCTCGGTAGATGAAGTGGTAGTCACTTCCATTGATGATACCTGGAGCTAAGATATGGCAAGTGTAGAGGGTAAATCTGGTGTAGATGAACCTACTGAAGCTGACTCCAACCTTGATGATGTCACAGGTTTAGCTGGGGAGTGAGGAAGGGATGTAATAACTGCTGCTACAATTTTTACCGGATCATCCTCCTTATCTTCCTCTTCAGCTTCTTCCTCTTTGTCTTCTTCCTCTTTCTCTTCCATCATTGCATGCAACTCTCCTAGTGTAACTATGATGGATGGAGTGCTATCTGATTCATCACTACTGCTGCTGCTATCATCATCCTTTATTTCTACTAGGTCTACACTGGGCTTATGTAGCTGATAGATGTTTTTCCACATGTTTGTAGCATCATTTAAAACATGCTCTATATCTTTGATCAAAATCAAACAAGTGTGGAATCTAATCATCATTTTACCTTCATAGGTTTTCAATTCAGATTTTACCTCTGCTCCAGTGAGACTAGGCTGAAGATTCTTCAGGGATTTCTCATATATATCTTTTACCATCTTGGTGGCTAACTCCCATCTTGACTGTACTCTCTCCAGTAGTTCTTTATAGATATGAGGAGCAATCTGGTCCGGAGAGTATTTCCATTTTCCCATTTTTTTAAGTACCAGTTTCTCAATCTGCATTTTCTCTGCATCTGTCCTTGTCTCAAATTTCAATGCCTTGAAATTTTTGATGCCAGCTCCTTCTTCCAATGATTTGAGCCTTTGCTCGAATGTGGGTGTAGGCTTGACCAATACAGGTTCCTGAATACCTTTTCTTTTCCTCCAAGTAAATACTGCAGTAGGCTGCTTCTTGGGCTTGGTAATGATTACCTTGCCTTTCTTCTTTTTTGGTTGCTCTTCTTCTGATTCTTCTTCTCCTTCTTCGCCTTGCTGCTGCTGGTGCTTGCGGATGCCATTAGTGCTCGGTGAGTGAAAATGTTTCGTAAGAATACTTCGCTGGAAAATCTCTTCAAATCGCTTGGACTCGCTTGAAAGCCTCTTTTTTTTTGTGTAAATCTCAAATTCGTGGTGATAAATGGGGTCGAAATCTGCCCTTTTGATGAAAAATTTGCCATTAATGTTCAGTACGGAGGTAGCTGCGATTGACAGACTGTCATCCACTAGCTCAGCTTAAACTTCACAACTCGGTGACCAAAAGAAAATAGGTTAAACCGACCTTAACTCGGTAAGAGAAGAACCAACCATGCTCAGTAAGTGCAACTTGGTGAAAGAAGCCTTATTGCACCCGACTGAGCTCGATAAGGTCATGTACCGACCATGATCCTGATGTATCTGAAATACTGATTTGATCATATTTTCATTCTAGGACTGCTTAGGATATTGCTTTGTCGATACAGTCCTGGTCTTATCCTGATGAGTCTTAATTGGAAATGGTAGAGTCACTCACTTCTTGAGTGACCATTCCATCACTTGAATTGTCTGGCTCGGTAGACTTAGGAATCCATTGCTGCTTCATTTGCTTCTGAATATTGTCTACTTTGATTTTCTTCTCATCCTCGACTTTCTTTATGTTCATGCAATTTTTAGATATATGACCAAGTTCTGTACATGTATAACATCTTACAGTGGTATCCCTTTTTCTTAGGTGATGCCTTGCACAGTTTATGCCAGTATGACCATATTCTCCACAATAATGACATCTGCACCAAGTGTTGTAGTCCCAACCAAATATTTCTTTGACAAGTTGTTCAGCTGGATTAAATGATTTGGATTTGCATTGTGATGCCTTATGACCTTGCTTTTGGCATTTGTGACATTTACCTTCAAAATTTGGTTTCTCTTTGCATTCATTGGCTTTGTGTCCATGCTGATTGCAATTGTAGCACTTTCCATTAAATTTGCCTTTTTCATTGCTCCAACATCTGTTAGATGTATGACCTAACTTACCACAGTGGCTACAAGTAGGTCTTTGATTCTTTTGAGTACCCTGTTTGGAGGATTCACCTTCTTCCTTGTATCCAAGGCCTGCTTTACCATTTTGTTTATGAAAGTTTTCTTCATTTTGCAGATTCAATTGATCCATGTCCTTTTTCGATTTTACCATTCTCTCATTGACTTATTTTTTAGAGATTAGATCACTTTGTAAGCTTGCATTGATTTGCCTTTCAGTAATTAAGTCATTTCTCAAATTCTCATTCTCAGATCATAGATTTATAATTTCTTCATTTGCATTAGATAATTGAGTTACAAGATTTTCAAGTTGAGAGGATTGATCATTCCTTACCTCTAAGTCTTCAGCTGCCTTGTTCCTTTGCTCCAAGATTTCACATAGCCTGATGGACTGGATTTCTTGTTCCCTTTTGAGCTTTCTTATTTCTTCCTGCAGAGATCCATTATTTTCTAAAAGTTCTTTGATTGATTTGTCAGCTTCATCTGAACTACTTGATGGTGAGAGATCTTCAATCTTTTCTTCAATATACTGATGGTCATTCATTTTCCTTGCAAGTTCTTTTCTTTTTTTCAAGGATTGTGAAAGATGCTCTTTTGCTTCATTGAGTTGAGCCATGGCCATTTTCAGATCTAGCTTTTCATTCTCAATAGTTTTGTCAAGTCTGAATATCTCCATTGTCCTTGATCTTTACTCAAGCTATGAAACTTTTATCTTGAGAACCTTATTGCTCTGATACCAATTGTTGGAAATATTCAAGATATGACAAGTTACTGAGAGGGGAGGGGTGAATCAGTAACTTTTAAAATTTCAAACAATAAAACTCCATACTGATATATTCACCATTCATCCAAGTAACCTACTGTAAGCATGAAACAAAATCATTTGCAACACTTGAACACACAGATTTGGTGACCCAGAAACCTTCCAAATAGAAAGTAAAACTGGGGTGGGGATGAAACCCACAAAGCTTCATTACTGCAGTATGAAGTTGGCCGGTTAAGGCTTACAATGACCACTTCTGGTGATCTGCCCTATTAGGAGCACAAAGGATTGCTAGATCCACCTTGTTAGAGGATTTACAAACATACAATAAAGTATGCACTCTGTTAGGAAATTTATAAAAGACTGGTAAGTCTACCTTGTTAAAGGATTTACAAAAACTAATTCACCTTTTAGAATGAAATAGTGGATATGATTACAACTAATTGCTGATAAGATCCGCTATGCTCTGATTCACCTTGATGTGATAGATAAAACTTTTCTGCTCCAAAACTTGACCTTGTTGAATACCTTCACAACTCAGCACACATACTTTCGTACGCATGTATTTCTTTCACACTTTCACATTTTCATTCATTACCATTACATTTGAATGATACAATACATTGCATATATATACCATCCAAATAAACAATACATGAAAGGTCGGCCAAAACAACAAGTGCAAATCTCTATACAAAGTCGGCCCAAGGTAAAAACTTGGGTTCACTGAACTGACTCGGTGTCCTTCTGATACTCGGTGTCTACTGCGTTACTCGGCATCATCATGCACTCGGTAGAAGTGAAGGCATGGTCCATACTAAACAGTTCGAGTAGTTCTGAACTCGGTAACCACTGGAGACTCGGTAGAAGAGATGTCACTCGGTGAACACTTCTATCTGAACTATAGCTCGGTGATCAAAGGAAACACTCGATAGAACCTTGTGACTCAGTGATAGTTAGTTTCCTTGATAATAGTCTGAGCTCGGTAAAATTAATTTCCTTGATAACCTCAGGAGCTCGGTTATCACGAAGTTCTTGATCAATACTAAGTACATCTTCACTCGGTCAAAACTGATTCCTTTCTTTACCTTGAACACTCAGTAAACACTGGCTGCTTTGTTCACCTCAATCACTCGGTAAACACTGACTTCTTTGTTCACCTTGATCACTCGGTAAACACTGAGAACTAGGTAAAGATTGGCTTACAAAGGAATGTCCGGTGAGAGCTCGGTAAGCATTCAGAATCCAATAAGTATTGTAACTAATGAAAAAAATGTATCATAATGCCAACATAGGGAAATTGTTTCCATTTGCTCTATGTAGTAATAGTATCCTAGTGCCTACCTATCCAACTATCCTAATATATTGGCTTTTGATTTTTCTAACAATTAACATTAAACAAAGTTGAAAATAAATCCAAAATTTGAAATTAAAGAGAGACATGTAACAAAAGGATTATAGTACTATCACTTAGTAGTTACTTCTTAGTGCTATCAACTATGACTGCTACTGACAGCAATAGTAATAGTTTGAGAAGATGATCCATCTCCAATGAAGTTCTTTAGGGCACTCCATTCTGCATCATTTGGAAGCTCCATTTCTTTAAGGTTGTAGCTAAATAGTTGTAAACTCATTAGCAATGAATAGAGATAGTTTTACTTGAATTAAGGAATTTATCTATAATTACATTGATTTTTTATAGTGATTTGATGCAACTTTCAATTCTTTTTGGAGTGGTTTCCTTAGGCAAGTTTCCTAAATCAGAATTCATAGTGTTCTGCAACTTTTTCATCTAATCTTCTTTTCTAATGAATACGCCCTCTAAGTTAGCTAGATTTGGTAATCCAACATTTAGAAAGTTCAATATGTTGTGGTTTGTCTTCATTAAGTCTTTGGATGAAAATTTGGGAGCTTCATCTATTTCCATTACTTGTTCACAATTGTGACAGATAGTGAAGGACATTACAAATGCATCCAAGGGGTTGTTTATTCCATGGTTTGCCAAATCCTTGTTACTGGATCTCTGTACTTTACTCAAAATTTGTTTGGCATGATTTTTAAGGAATTTTTGAAGATTTCTCTTTTAGCATTAACATCTCTTTTTACATTTTCAAAAACAAGTATGAGATTTCTATTTAAATCAAGCCATTCAAACAAATTTTCATTATTCTTCATTATTTTGTCCCAATTTTTTTCTTTGATAAGCTTAACCATGTTTATTATAGTATCCTTTGCATGATGGTCTTCAGAAGATATCACTCTATTCTGTGTAATTACATTCTCCATCTTTTTCTTCATTTTAGACATCTCTTTTTCACTCTTTTTCTATATTTCCTCTAGTTGTCCTTGCCAATTAGTTTCTCTCTTCCTCTCATCCTCCAATTTTTTCTTCAAAATCTTGGATTGTATTTGTACTAGTTATCTCTCTTTTCTTTTCATCCTCAAGTTCCATTTTCAAATCATGGATTTTCTTGGCAATGGACTCCTCCTTTCTCTTTGCATTGTCCAATTCCTTCTTCAAATCATGGAGTGTTTGAGTAGATTCCTCTCTCTTCATGTTCTCTAGTTCCTTCTTCAAATAAAAGATTTTATTTGCAACTAACTCCTCTTTTTTCTTTGCTTTCTCCAATTCCCTCCTCATATGGTGGATTGTGTTATTTCTTGTAGTAGCACTAGACTCCATTTTATTCACATTCTCCAATTCCTTCCTCAAATCACGGATTATTTTTGTAGTTGACTCCTCTTTTTTTTTTTCATATTCTCCAATTGCTTTTTCAAATTTTGGATTTTGTTTGCACTAGACTCCTCTTTCTTCTTCTCATACCCCAATTTCTTCTACAAATTACAAATTATCCTTGCCTTAGATTCCTCTTTTTTCTTTTCATTCTCCAATTCAATCTTCAAATTATTATTTTCCTTGATAGTAGAGTCCAGGTCAGTTTTTAATTTATTGTTTAAGACTTATGTAGTTCTCTCTATTGACTTGAACAACTACACAGTAGAGGTTTTTTCATGTCGAATTCTTTCTTGGCGCTCATCCAATTCTTCAGTCAAAATTTTCACTTGTTCATTCATCTTTTCTTGCTAGACAATTTCCTCTATAGGAGAAGAATTATTTGTCCTATATTGCAATTCTTTGAACATATTCTCTATTTTTTTCTCCTTGGCCTTCACATTATGAAGGTCTGCCTGTAACTTTTCTATTTGCTTTGTAAGCCTTTTGCTTTCCCTCTCTGCTTTCAAAATTGTAGAGTAGACCATTTTGTTGCTCTCTTTTGATATATTGATTTTGTCAATATTTTTCACTTTTTATAAATCCATTTGAAGACTAGTAACTTGTACAGTATTACAATTTATTACATTTTCTAGTGGATTATTATCTCTACCCAAGGGTGTAATAGCCATGAAGTTCATCATTTCATTGTTTGGATCATATGTTGGAAATATTTTGTTAGTAGATCCTTGACATTCAACAATTGTATCACTTTTCAAATTCTTTATAATTTGCCTATTTCTTTCACTTGTCTATTCAAACTTTGATGCAAACATGTTCAAACTAAAATCTAGGTTTGCTAACACAATTGAGTCTTTGAAAGGTGAATTATCTATTTTTATTTTTGTATTCTCCTCCAACTCTAGTTAATCTTACTCCACCTACAATTGAATTTTGATGATTTCCAACATACTAAAGATGGCCCATTCCAAATCCTAGTGTTTTAGGACTATTTTCATTATTTTGTACATATGTGAGGCCTTGCCCTAACCCTTCGTAGCCTTAATTGTTACTTTATTATTTTGATACTCACGACTTGAAATGTCGAGACATATTCAGATACCTGAACATATCATATTATTTCATGTTGTGTGATGTTACTATCAGATATTTGATGTTCATCATTTAATGTTTTATGTATATGTATGTTGATGAAATCAGTAAATGTAGGATTGATACTTTGATTTAAGAGATTTTAAATGGTTAAGAATTAAGTAGGATGAAGAAACCCTTATTGATGTATGTTTCAATTTATGTGAATTTTTGATATGTATATATATATATGTGTGTGTGTGTGTGTGTGTGTGTGTGTGTGTGTGTGTGTGTGTGTGTGTGTGTGTGTATGTGATTTTATGGGACTACTGATGTGTTCAATAAGTGTGCAGATATTTTAGCCAAGGAACCATACAGAGGAATAGAACTGATCTCTATGTGCTAATTTTGGAAACCTTGTTGTTCATGATTCAAGTATTGTATTGTGAGATGTATGTATGTATCTTTATGTGTTCAGTGAATGTTAATGTTCATAACTATGTTCTTTTAGTGTCGCTTGACACTCATAAATTGTTTATGTTCTTCAGTGTGCTGATTAGGGTTAGTTGTGTAACCTTTGGACCTAAGTCAGATTAAGTTAGTGTCTTTTTGCTAATTTGGTTCTTAATCAATTTTAGTCATCCTTAATCTAGATTAGTGCTTAATCTGCATTTTAGAGTTGTTAGTTGGTCCTAATTATTTTCCTAATTTTTGTTTGGCTCTAAACCTATTCCTAAGGCTTTAATACATGAAATACTTATACCCAAAGGGTATGGGTATGGGTTGGGGGTCTTTTCCAACCCCTAAGCCCCTTTTATTGACTTTTGAGATCACTCAAAAAGTCTCTTTTTGCCTTTGTGCTAAAATTGACTATGGCTACCATGAGTTTCATCACCCCACCTCCACTTAGTGTTTAACCATAGTGTGCATTGAGTTAGGAGTTTCTAGAACTGTAAGTGGGCGAGAGAAGTTATTGACCCTTTTGGTGGTTGAGATTGAGGCTTATTTAGAGGCCCTTCTTGGAGTAGTTTAGGTTGTTACCCAATCTCTACATTTAGAGAGGAGTCTTGGAAGATTGAAGCAAGGAAGGGAAAAGCTCTACTCAAATTTGTTCTTTTGCCATTACCTCTTTTTGCAAGTAAGAATTCTCATCTCCCTTGCTTAGATTTTCATGTTTGTTTCATGCTTATGCTACCTTGTTGATGTTTGAATGCTTGTATGATTGTGGGTATGTTGGGAAGATTTGAAAACCATGTTATTTTGGATGATTTTTTTTCATGTTTATGTTTGCAATTTTGAGATTTTCTTGCATGGGTGTTTTGATATTACTCACCCTTGGAGAGGGTAGAAGTGGCCAATTTTAGGAAAGGTCCTTTTAGTTGGACTCCAACAGTGTAGAGTCTCTTCTTAGGATGAGAAGTGGGAGAGAGGGTAGGGTGTTATGGGCCCCTACCTGTCAGCACAAATCACGTATGATTTTTAGCATGTAAGAATGAAAGAACGAAAGTTCTTGATTTATAGCCCCGATTGGGCACCTGGTTTGGTGTTGTGTCTGACGTCTCCTATTGGAAAAATCCACCTTTCCCTAGTTTTGATTCATTGTGAATCCTATTGTGAAATCTTTGTATGAATATGCTTATTTGAATTGTTTCTTAGTTATGCTTGTTGTCACCTGATCAGATTTTGTTCCCTCCATGGTTCTAGAAATGTGTTTCAGAAATTGTTATGAATCCCTTGATAAGGGCATGAAGAAAATTCCATTAAATTTTTGAAATTTGGGATTGAAATCCTATGTAATTTGTATTTCAAACTTTGTTGTAATGGAAACAAAGCCGAGTTTTCTTCCTGGTTCTTTCTAGACTAAGCCTTTGAATCAGGTTTGCCAATAAAAATGTTGGTTGAGTAATATTGTTTATCATGTGATTCAATCATATTTTTAAATTAGATGGATGCACATCAGAAATAAGATGTTATAATGATGGATTAATTAAGCAAAATTTTCTAGTTTCCTTATATGTTCAAAATGAAAATTATGTTGAGTAAATAAAATTATCGATAAGGTTGATATATTTCAATTCTAGATTTATAGGAGACCAAATAACTATGGTGTTAATGTGACTCAAACTATGGTATCTATGTTTTAAATCTACTCAAAAAAAATACACCTTAAAATATAGACCAAAAAGAAATATATACATTGCCTTGTAAATTTATACTTAGAAAAAAATATGATGAAAAAATGCACTCACAGTAGCAAATTGCTCACTGGAATTTGTATGGGAGACCAATTAAAGTTGAAATGGACAACAGAGAATATTCTTTAAATTGTCCTTTTTATTTAAATTTTGAAATAAAACAAAATAGAGTAAAACTTAGATATACATGATAAATTAACAAAGAAAATTTTAAAAAAACATATATATAGATATAACATCACATACTAAATATCCAAACTTACCTATAAAACTTTTTTCCATCAATGCTTCACCTTCCTTCCTTGGACATCAGTTTGGAGGTAGATTTAAAAATGTATTAAAATTTTACAAGTCAAACTGTCATCACATGTGATGATGTCACCCATGTCCCATCCCCATCTTCATCCTCTAAATGGGTGCTCAACTTGGAGGGAAAGTATTAAAGTTTTGTGTTTTAAACAAGTTAGCAAATATTTTAACCTTTCTTTTCTCCCACCTACTATCCACATGGGATGCATGTATTGGGGAATGCATAGTAAAAGTTTTTTTGTGAGAAGTGGATTGCTGATGGGAGGGTGACATCACCTGTCCCCCCCATCCCATCACCCCATTCTCTCCTACCCTTTTTAAGTGCTCACTTACTTTATTTTGTTTGGAGGAAAATTTGTTTAATGCATTCTCCCCACCATTTCTTCTTCCTAGCACTCACATGGGAGTCTAGGCCACGTGCTAGAGGGGAGGCATCAGTAGTACCTCCCTTGTTAGTGCATTGTCCCAAGCACAACATTTGGGAAGTGCACTTTGGGAAGCACAAGGGTATGTGGGGGCGGGAGCTAAGTTGTCAGGTGAGAGTAGGGTGTAGGGGGAGAAGGGTGGAGTAGGATTATGTTAGTATAGGATAGAGTTAGATAGGGTAGTTAGTATAGGTATTAGTGTTAGTAGCTAGTTTAAACTTAGTTAGTTGTAATTAGTTTTGTATTACAATTGTTATTTATTATTTAGTTTAGTATGTCTTGTGATTTTATTTAGTTTAAAGTTAGTATATGTTAAAGTTAATTTATATTAATTTAGTTAGTAAGTAGTTAATTTAAGATTTGTTTTAGATTTTCATTTGTTTTGTTTTGTTAGATAGTTTATATTAGTTTATGTTTTATGTAGTTAGATTTTTATTGAGTATAGTTATTAAGTTAGTTGTTAATTATGTTTGTTTAATCATTATTTGTTTTTAAGTTATTTGTTTTAAATTTGTAATATATTTAGTAGTCATTTTAGGCATTTAAGGTTTTAGCAAACTTATTGTGAACTATTATCTTGTTTCATTATGTTAGTATATGTTAGACAAATAGAAAATGTTGAATTGTTTTTCTTTATCATCTAGTCAAAATTCAAGTGTAATTTATATTGTTAATATCTTTTGAAGTGTTTAATTCTTAAATAGCACTATGGGTTTAAATAAAATTGAAATTTGAGTAAAGTTAATTTAAGTATATATATATGAATGGGTAGACATGATATTTCTTGTAATTAGTTTTTGATTAGATATTTCAATTAATTTTAACCAAGATTTATTTAAATTGTTATTTGAATAACTTTAGTATGTTATTGTGAAGTTAATGTAATAATGTAACTTATGATCGATATGTATCTAATAATGAAAGTTTCAAAATCTTAACAATGTATTTCCTCCACAACAGTTTATAAACTTAAGGTTTAATGTAGAGAACCTTTACTTAAACTGTTATCACAATCATTTCAAACTTAGAGAATTCTCATTATTAATTCAAATATATATATATATATATATATATATATATATATATATATATATATATATATATATATATATATATATATATATATATATATATATATATATATATATATATATATATATATTGTGTTCTTGCCCTCATAGTTTGGGCATGACATTTTGGTATCAGAGCTAGTGTATCAACACTAGAAACTTTAGACCATTATGCCTCTGAAACTTAAAACTAAACATTAACTTGTGTAGGATACCTCCTGTTACTCGAAGCAACTGATGAGGCAGAGGTCATAGGGCAAGAGGTTGTAGAGTGGGATAGGAGGATGGACCACCTCCACCACCACCACCTCCACCTCCACCACCACCAAACCTGAATCAGGACATTATAGATGCACTTCAGACTTTGATTAGTGTAGTTCAGCAGAGGGTAGTACCTATGGTTCAGCTAGGTCAGTAGATTCCTGTAGTGGAAGCAGAGGGGCCTGGAGGAGGTGGACCTAGAGGTAGAGAGAGGACTAGGAGTCCCCCACCAAGATAGTTAGAGGGGCAAGATGAGCATGAATGTGAGTCAATACACTAGAGAAGACCCCCACTTGACAGACCTCTTAGACATATAGGAGATGACATCAGGGAATTGATTTGACTCGAGCCACCATTATTTACGGGTTCCATTGAGGGAACAGTAGTAGAGGTATGGTTGTAGATCCTACAGTGGTGCTTTGGGTTACACCCTTATGGGAGTAATCTATAGGCATGCCTAGCAGTTCATCAGTTGAGAGGGGATGCTTCCAATTGGTGGCATCAGGAGGAGATCATAGGAGGAGTGAGGATGGACACCCTCACATGGGAATCATTCCTAGAAATATTTTGAGTGAGGTACTTATCAGAGCATTTTTGATAGAAACAGATAGAGGAGTTCCATTCTCTTTATCAGAGAGGTCTAACAGTGGCTCAGTATAAGAGCAGGTTTCTCAAGCTCCTTCCTTATGTGGAATACATGAAGGATGAGAAACTGCAAGTGCATTTCTTTATCATGGGGTTGAATTTCTCCCTTTAGGGTCCAGTTCAGATAGCCTTTCCTACCACCTTCAGAAAGGTAGTGGAGATAGCACTAGTGGCAGAGGATACTCGAGGTAGATAGGAATCACGGGATCGGTCTCAGAAGCGAAACTCTACTCGACAAAAACCCCCTTGGAAAGGGAATCATAACTATACACCAGGGTCATCTAAGGGCCAACAGTCTCAACAATAGTGGTAGGAGCTCTCACAAGGTTACCAAGGCTCTGAGCCCAAGTAGTGACAGTTATAGCAGGATCATAAAGTACATACCCCATAGCCATAGTCAGTGCAGACTCAACAGTCTTCTAAGGGCAGATACAGTTGGTCTAGCAGGTTAGGAGGCCCATAATAGTTTGGATCACAAGATGCATGATCTTACACCTGAGGACCATGCTATACTTGTGGTGGCATGGATCACATAACTAGAGAGTGTCCACAAGGACAATCATCCAATGGTTAGAGAGGGGCTTTTTTAGAGCTGACAGTTGGAGACATGGGCAGGTCCCACAGAGTTTTTACAGTAGTTGACAACTGCCAGACTGAGCATTAGGTTACAGGTGGAGTTGATCGGCTAGTTAGCACTAGAGACTATCCATTTTATTGCTCAACAGACCCTAGCTCCTTGGGGATGAGAGCTGCACCAAGTCAGGGTCTAGCAGGAATGATACGACGAGGTCACAGCTTCATGGGAGGATATGTCATAGATGTGATCTCAATACCGTTATCTTTTGATGAACTTCGGGAGGAAGTTCATGCCTAGTGGGGGAGGATGTGAGGCCTCCCCCTGACCCTTCATAGCCTTAATTGTTACTTTATTATTTTGATACTCATGAATCGAGATGTTGAGACATTATTAGATACTTGAACATATCATATTATTTCATGTTGTGTGATGTTACTTTCAGATATTTGATGTTCGTCATTTAATGTTTTATGTATACGTATGTTGATGAAATCAGTAAATGTAGGATTGATACTTTGATTTAAGAGATTTTAAATGGTTAAGAATTAAGTAGGATGAAGAAACCCTTATTGATGTATGTTTATATATATATATACACATGTGATTTTACGGGACTATTGATGTGTGCAATAAGTGTTGAGATACTTTCTTGTAGAAATTTAAGTATATCAAAGGCTCTAATTTGTGTGACTCTGATATGTGCAATGTTGTAATTTGGGATGACAATTATTGCATTGAAATATTATTCTCTATTGCATGTTTCTCCATCTCTTTCTTAACCTCATCCCATGAATCCTTGTTTTTTAAACTTTTCTATCAATGGCATCTCTTGATGTTGATATTTGCTCGTAGAGTTCCCATTGGCAATAAGTCTTATTTTTATTATGTTCAGTGAATCATAATTCTAGTGGCTAACAAAATCAAAGCCAAAAAATGTTATGAATTCATTTGCCACTTTGAAAGCCTTTCTCTCAAATGTGAGGCCTCCAATTGTGAAAGACAAGGAAATACCATTTTCTTTTGTCGTCTAGTCAAAAGTTCATCTGTGCTCTCCATCTTTCATACATATTCTAGTACAAAAACTCTTTTCGAAACATGCATTGAAAGTTTGCAGGGTTGAACCAATGAACCTTAAAACCTTACGATAGTGTACTCTTCCATGAGCAACTAGTTAGCCAATTGAATCTAACTTCCTAGTTGAATGAAATCTTTACAAAACATGAGCAATCTAGACATTGCAGTGCCTATGATTTTTTGGTAAATAGATGCTGAAAATAGGTTTGCAAAATGGTTGTAGTTTTTATTGTTAGCAGTCATCCTCATCTTATGTGTCCACTCATATACTAGACTTGGAGTCTCTAATTTCTTCTAGGTTTTCTCATCAAACTTATAGACCTCAATATCAAGCTTTTTGTTCTCTACCTCAAATACTAGGTGATGCTTTGCTAAAAAAATGTAGCATAAGTAACATGTGAACTTAAATGCCTTCATCTTTCCTATAGTTTTACTTTTTTTAATCATTAGTAATTGTTGTTGCATAGATTCAACAATGTGTTAAACAAAATTATATCTTACATCTACCTTCTGAATTGACTGACCTTAATAATGGATATTATAAATGATTTCAAGAATAGTGACCCCCACTTCCTTGTTATTGTCCAATCCCAAAAAAATTGATAACAAAGAAATAGTATTCTAAATGCATGGCACAAAAATATCATACTAATAAGGAGGCTTAATGTGTATGTCTAGTGTAACACTAGTAGAGGACTCTGAGTTTATTGAACCCTTAGTATATGAATCTTGAAAAACTCTTTCTAGTTTGTCATAAGCCTATGCTAGTTTATCCAAGTCAATGCACTTGTTAAAGCTTTCTAGTTTAAACCCTAGCCCTAGGTCTAATAGAGTGAAAAAATCACTCTCAGTTATGGAAAAAATTTCCTCTTGAGTGTTTTGGTTTAAATTTTTGTTTCTACTTTCATCATAATTCTGAGCACATAGCATTACAATTTCAGGGCAAGGGAATACTTCAAGTATAGCAAGGTTTGCTAATCCAGTAACCAAAGCAACTAGTTATGTGCACAAATACTATTGTTATATTTGTAATAAATTCTCCCCTTCTATGGATCTTTCCACTTATTAAAAAAGGAATGTCTAATTCCCATGATTTCAAAATCTCCATGGATAACAAGATCAAAAATATCATGATAATCATCATTGAAACCTAGGGTTTGTATCACTTGCCTGAGTTCTTTAATGTCTTTCTTTTCCTTTATGGTTGCACTTGTATGAGAGGTTTTTGACTTTGTTTTGCCCATGCCTACTACTAGTTATTACACAAAATTCTTCTCCAAGCCCTATTTAAAAACTTGTAAAGTATAAACCTACGACAATTAAATTCAACATTTCTATTGTTGTAAATTGCAATGAAATTTAAAAAATAAATTTTGAATACCTAGAATTGAGATTCAAAAATTGGTGTTGTCCTCTGATACTCAAGTTTTGCACTTTTAGAATTTAGTCTTCAAAACACAAAATGGAATTTTGTTAGTCTTTGAAAAGTTGAAATTTGAAAACCCTTTCATATTAGACTCTCGGATTGTAGAACTTTCAACTTCATACTCTAAAAATGTAGAAGGTTAATAGTTAAAAGTTAAAATGAAATTATTAAGTAGTTAATGGTTTTAGGTACTTTACTAATAGTATGTACAATGTACATGTAAACGACATAAAAACTCACTAATGCAATTCTGTACATAACTATAATGATAAAAAGTAAAAATTTATTACATTAATATACATTTAAATTTTAAAATTTGTTCAATTTTCATTTTAAATTAATTAATTAATAAAAATCAAACTTAATTATCGATGTCATTTTTGGGTCAATCTGTGAAATGCTATCACTGTTGTTAAGAGTCATCTAGAATTGTGACACTTGTCAAGGACATGTGTCACAATTTTGGATGTTTCTTGAAAATAGTGATGGCAAACCCAAAATTTACCCAAAAATCATCTCAGGCCATTGTTGTTGGCATTGATTTGCTTTTTACTTAACAATTGCGACATCACCAAGTCAAGATTAAGTAATAATTTTTTTAAGAGACTAACATAATTATTAATAATATTAACCGAGTCTTGACACTTAATTGAGCTTTGCAATGTTTGGACATATGTCATGATTCCAGATGAATCTAGGTACATGGGAATAAATTCTCCAAATCATCTTGAAATTCATCTCGAGCCATCAATCTTTGTTTTAGTCAATAGTTGGGATTTCAGGTAGAAATTTTGAGTACACGTGTCTTGATTTTGGTTTAATTTAATGATTTATATAAAATATTTTATATATAAAAAGTATAATTTATAATAATAATTATAATATAATATAAATAAAGGGTTTTCTTTTCTATTATAGAAATGACTTTATTTTCTATCATAAACTTTTTATTTAAAGACGATATGAAAAAATTCAATCAAGATATATTAAATTTTATAAAATAAAATTGGTACAAGATATAAGAAAAGTGCCACATAGTGGCTTAGTACTCGCCATTAGTTTTTATATAAATCTAATTTAAATTTAATAAATTTATTATAATATATACAATATTTTAATTAATAAATGTTATATAATTATATTTCTCTGTAATGATGTTAATTTAAATTTAAATTTTATTCATAGATATAATCATTGATATATATGTTCTATTACATATATATCATATGGTTATAATTATGCTATATTAAATTATATTATAAATAATTATATTATATGTTCTATTATATAGTAAATAATTATAATATAAAAATAATAATATTTTTATAATAATTAAAAATCTTAAATGATTGTATAATATAAGTAATATTATTTTTAATTGAATGATAAAAAATATATTATAATTTATAAAAAAAATACATTATTAAAATATCAATTATAAACCAATGCACTTACATTGAAAAAATAAAAATATTAATGTTAATGAATCACATTGAAAACGAAATATTTAGCTCTTATATCCAGCCAATATAACAGGTAAATGAATTAAACCAATCATAACTTAGAAAAATATTTTATAAAAAAAAATTAAGTTAAAATTTTTGCATCTATACTATGTAATATATTAGTTTGATAAAAGAAATTACAATGATTTATTTTGACTTATAAAAGTATGGAACAAATTTAATCACTAGTTAATGTCTAAAATCCAAAATGTATCACAATAGACCTTAGCCCTAAGCCTACCAGCAAGTACTAATAATAAATTATAATGACAATAGTTTAATTCAAACAAAATAATTAAAATTTAAAAATATAATAAAAAATGCTATATTTTTATTCATATTTATTATTTAGTTTCAAAATTAAAATGTAATATAGTTTAATTATCTATAAATTATTAACATATATTGATAATTGTGATACTTGTTTATAAACATAATTATTAATAATATTAATTGAGTCTTGACACTTAATTGAGCTTTGCAATGACCAGATATGTGTCATGATTCTGGATGAATCTAGGCACATGGGAAAATATTCCCCAAATCGGCCCAAAATTCATCTTGGGCCATCAATCTTTCTTATAGTCAACAGTCAAGATTTTTGGTAGAATCTTCAAGTACACGTGTCCTGATTTTGGGTAGAAATAGAATTTAACTTCAATCATTTAAAATTTGACCTGAAATAGAGCTATGGTAATTGAAAAGAATTTAAATAGCATAATAATTAATATAGAGAAAATTATTGAGTTAAATATTGTTGAAGAAATTGTTATTAATTATTGTTATATTGGACTTTACTAAAATCAATTAATAACTCATGCTTTGATGGTGAACACCAACAAAGTTGCAAAAAATGTAGAGTAGAATGCTAAATCTTGGGTTAAAATCACTAGAAATTCCAAACATAAGTCAAAAACAAGGTACAAAGAAGTAACATAGAGAAAATTGAACTACAAGATCACTCTATTGAATAAATTTTTTGCTCTGGCTAAAGTGGACAATAGCACTAAGAAAAATCATTGTTTTGCCCACCAACAGAGAGATCCAAATCAGAAAACAAAATCCATCAAATTGGCTCCAAAAATTTATTTTCACCAATTTGCAGATTGGTCGTTCCAGTAGCTCCCAAAGGTGTTCTTCACTTTAGTTAGTTTGGAGGAGAAAATTAGGATTTTCCATCTTACAAATTATGCACAACCCAATTTTGGGAACTCAGATCTCCACACCAATAATTCAGCTAAGGTAGAATATTTTCCAGTGGTCTCCCCTCCTAGAAATGGTATTCATTATCTCGATGACTCTGAGTGGCATGGCACATATGTCCCTCCAAATTGTCATCTTGACTGTTTAGTTTCAAGACCAACCATAAACCCTAAGGACTCAAAAAAAAATGATTTCAAAGATGAGGTGCCTTCCATCACCCTTCTTGGGGATGAAATTGAAAATGCTTGGATCCAATGCAAAAAATATGGCATTTTTTCAATTTGGTGTGGTCCAAGAGATGATTTGATATTTCTAGCCAGCTGGTTGGATGAAAACTATGGATCTCAGGTAAGTATTTCTTATCACTCAAATAATGTTCTCTATTTATAATGTGGCAATCTAAATGTCAAAAATCAATTTATTAGTGTATCAGATTGTTTTTTTAATAAGCATTCAGTTAAATTCATTAATTGGCTTCCTAGTTTCAATTTAGATAAGTTAAATTTCATGTGTTTGATGTGGTTTAATGTTCCATCTATGCCTCCAGAATTAAATCACAATGAGATTCTTAAATCTGTAGGGTTCATTCTTTGAGATCTATCAGGCATAGATGCTTCATATAAATTTGATAATAATGTTAAATTCCTCATAAAAACAAGATACAATCAATTAAATTAGGGTTTAGGGAAATTTGAAACCAAAAGAGCTACATATGATTGCTTTATCCATCGCTTCGAAGGAGAGATTTTAGGTATTATTGAGATTGAGAAAGATAAAGAAGTAGACTTTGAAACCATTCTTCTAACATCCAATCTACTGGATTTATTTCCAAAGTTCTATGAACAGAGGATGAAATTGAGGGCTCATGATTGTATGTTGGATCCCTCTAATATGGAGTATGAGCATTGCAAGTCTCAAACAACTGTCCAAAGTGATAAAAAGGCTATAATTGAAGGCAATTTAGAACCAACAAAAAGACTTAAATCTATAATTGTGGCTCATCAAAACACAATGCCAGATTCCTCAAGTAGCAAGGAAGCTGCAACTAAAAAGAAAAAGAAAAATAAGCAAGTTTCTTTCAAAATCCTTATAGAATTGGGACCATCTCATAGTAAGGATATGGTAGCTTAGGAGAAAAATATATATAAACAAGCATCACCTAGTATCTTTAGAGAACAAGGTTTTTTATTAGAGGACAACAATGAAATAGTGAGAAGGGGGGAATTGTCTACAAAAAACTAGGAATACCTAGACAAGATGACTAGAGAGCAATGTAGACAACTAGTGAATGATTTGGACACTAATGCCTCTAGAGATATGAATATTAGCTCTATAGCCAATGCTGAGATAGCTAATTTGTCACACATCAAGTAGCAATCCAAGGATTTAGAAGTTACTCAAGATATCAATATAGTGGATTTAGAAAATATTATTTTATTTGGAGCTAAAACAAACTTAAAGGGTCCATTTGAACCATCAAAGGATTCTACCATAGTGACTCAATTCTAGATGCTAGATCCTTAAGAATCTATTCTGAATAAAGAAGGCTTTACAAAATCCTCCAAATTTTGGTAAACTCCTTCAAAGACAAAATGTTTTCCATTTACTCTAGTAGTAATCACTAATAAGGTTATGTCTTCCAAAGTTGAAAGGTCCTTATCAAGAGAGGTCCAAGATTTCCTAAATAAATAGGATAATCTAGAAGAGGACTTAAATGAATTGAATACTAAAGATGAAGATCTTGAGTAGCTAGAAAAGGATCTAGTACTGGTATTCTTCTTTGAAGACATTGATAAAAATATAGAGGTAGAGAAGGTAGTGTTGATACAGAGAATCATCAAATTAGGTGGTCTCAATTATTCCTGCAAAGACCTAAGAAGAGATTTGATGAGTATAGAGGTAGAGGATAATGCTAAGAATCAGAGTCAAATTAGAGGACTGAGCCCTAAGGTTATAGATAATGGGAACAGTCTAGAAAATCTCACAAGTAAGGAGGTTGAAGAGGATTTTGAACCTTGCATTATTAACCAAATTATTAAGGAATTGGAACATGGAGATAGAAAGGGTAAAGATGAGGAGAAGGAGATCAAAAATTTTAATTTAGAAAAAGGATTTGAGAACCTTGGAATCCAAAAAAAATCAGTTAGGTCTAAGTTCTCTTAACTATGGTAGGACAAAGGGCAAAAGAGACAGAAGATCACCCAAGGATTTGAGGGAAGTAGAAGGTCTCAGAAGAGAATAGAATCGATCAACTTTTTAACATAGGGAAGGGGAAGAGCCTTTCCAAAGAGCCATGAAGATAAAAACATGGAATGTTAGGGGACTAAATGCCCCTAGCAAGAAAAGGTTATTAAAGCAATTCCTTAAAACCTTTGATTCCAAAATTATAATTGTTCAGGAAACTAGAATTAATAAAGATGTGTGTAAAAAGCTAGGTAAAATGTTAGGTATTTGGAACTCCATTTTTAAAGAATCTCTTGGTGCTTTTGGAGGGTTAGGAGTCCTTTGGAATCCTAGGAAGGTCTCATTAAGTTGTCCACATTGTAGTTCCAATTGGATTAGTACTAGTGTTAAAAGTCTCATGTCTAATTTTCAGTTTATTCTTATTAATATATATGGCCCTACTAGCTATAGCAATAAGAAAATTGTTTGGGATGAAATTAGTCATTTCATCTCCTCTTTCGAGGATATATCATTTGTATTAGGAGGAGATTTCAATACCATTATAGATTTGGATGAAAAAATAGGTGGTATTCACCATCTTTCGCAATCATCCCTAATCTTTAAGAATTGGATAGTTAGTCATGACATGATCAATGTTCCCATTAATAATGGGACCTATACTTGGAATAATAGAAGGAAAGATTTTGCATATATCACAGAAAAATTGGATAGGTTTTTTATCATAGGTGAGTTGGATGGAAATAATATTAACTTTCAATCTTCAATTTTTCCCATCACTGGGTTAGACCATTTTACAATGCATTTACTACTTTCTAAACCTTCTAAGCCTATTAGGAACCCCTTCAAATGCAAAAAAAAGTGGGTTTCAGAACCCAAATTTATTGAGAACATTAAAACATGGTGGGTGCAAGATTCTGTTGAGGGTTATAAGATATATTTTTTTGTCTCAAAACTCAAAATCCTAAAATAACACATTTTAAGATGGAATAAAGAGCATTTTAATAATATCTTCAAAGAAAAATTGGACATAGAAAACCAATTATCAAATCTCAATGTAGATATTATTAAGAAAGGAATCAATAGAGATATCTATTTCCTAGAAATAGATCTTTTAGCTAGACAAGAGTCTATTCTATTCAAGGAATAAATTTTTTGGTGTCAAAAGTCAAGGGAGAGATGGTTGGATGAAGGGGATCAAAATAAAAAATATTTTCACAGTTCCATGTTATACAACAGATCTAAAAATAAGATTACCAGCATCAAAAACCAGTTGGGCTCTTGGGTTGAGAATCCAAGAGATATCACTTAAACTTTCATAACTCATTTTAAAGAAATTCTAAATGACATTGATGGGTTAAATAAGGTAGCTCAAGATCAGCTGCTTAAATTCATACCCAAATTAATTTCATATGACGATAATAAATTCTTAAATAAACCTATAACCTTGGAAGAGGTAATGTCAATTGTGTTCAATATGAATCCTGATAAATCCTTGGGGCCTGATGGTTTTTAGGCTTTCTTCTTTCAGAAGTGTTAGGACATAATAGGGATTGATTTATGGAAGGCCATTTTAAAGCATCTAGAAATGGTGGAGCCTTGCTATCTGAAATTAACTTTACCTTCCTTACTTTGATTCCCAAAAAAAGAACCCAGAATGTGCTAGAGACTTCAGGTCTATCACCTTATGCAACACATTGTATAATTTTTTTTCTAAAATTATGGGAAATAGGCTAAAGGGACTTTTACCAAAGTTTATCTCTAAGGGACAAATGAGTTTTCTTCTTGGGAGATCTATTCTCGACGACATTATTATGATTCAAGAGATGATTCATTCAGCTGCCAAGTGTAAAGAACTGTGCATGTTTATTAAATTAGACATCCAAAAAGTGCATGATATGGTTTATTGGAGAATTTTATGTAAGGTTCTCGAAGCTTTTGGATTTTCAAACCAATGGATTAACCTTATTTTTAGATTGATTTCTACTCCTAAGGTGTCTATTTTGATCAATGGAACACCTAAAGCTTTCTTTGAAATCTCAAGGGGTATACATCAAGGTGATCCTTTATCTCATTCACTCTTCATCATTATGGCCAAAGGCTTTTGGAGAGCATTATCACATGCTTATCAGAATTAAGTTATTTTGGGTATAACTATTACCAGGAATTTACCTAATATGATGCATCAATAATATGCAGATGATACGATTCTCCCTGGAAAAAGAAATATAGCTAAAGCCTTAGGCTTTAAATCTATCATTAAATTGTATATGAGAGCTTCCAAAAAAAAGTAAATGAGGCCAAATCAGAGATTTTCTTTTTCAATATGAAAAAAGAAATAGAAGATAAGATCTACAAGTTCTTAGGGTATAAAAAAGGCCAATCCCCATGTAAATAACTAGAAATTGCACTGAAATAGGGGTCTAAATCTTGAAAGGTGTGGCACAACACTATGAAAAAATTGGACTCTAGGATTGGAAGTTGGAAAGATAAATGGCTCTCCAAAGTAGGAAAGGTAACTAAAATCAACTCAGTTTTATCAGCCATTCCTATATACAATCTTTTCTGCCTTCCTCTCTCAAAGAGTCATCATCTAAAATTTGAAGCTAAAATTAGGAATTTTCTATGGAAAGACTGTGAAGTGGATAAAAAATTAGGATTCATCAAATGGGGTAGTATCTACAAACCTAAAGAAGTGGGAGGTCTTAGTATCAAGAATCTTGAATGGAAAAATGAAGCTTTAGGGGGAAAATTGATACGACACTTATATAATGATAGACATAAAAAATGGGCTAAAATTTTGCATAATAAATATCTTAATGTTGAGGATCCTATTTCTATCTTTAGGATTAGCAACCCTCCAAAGGGTTCAGAAAGCTAGAATTTTATGCTTAAATGTCATGATCTCATTGACAAGTTTCTTACATGGGATGTTGGTTTAGGAGACAAGGTGTTATTCTGGGAAGATTCCTGGGATGGCCATCCTCCTATAGACTCCAAAGCATTCCTACACAATTTAACGATCTTACTAATGCCTCTCTAGTGGAAAAAAGTTTGTGACTACAGAACTAAAATCATGCTTAATGGTTCTGATTATTGGGTTTGGAAATCATTGGAAGGCTTGGGTGTAGATTAGGAAGATGTTGGAGCTTTTATTAAGATACTAGTTGATAGGCCCATCAAGTAATCAAATAGTAAAGATGTACTTATTTGGGCAGTAGCCAATGATGGTAGCTACATAGGTAAAGATGGATACAAGGCATTATTACAATCCCAAAGTTGGAATAGGGTCAATATTCCTCTCAAGCTATGTTGGGATATGGCATGGCTTCCCAAAGTAGGCTTCTTTCTTTGGCTAGCTTTCCAAAATAAGATTCCAACAGCTAATAGGCTTGGTAAATTTGGGATTCAAGGACCATCTAGATGCATCCTATGCTAACAAAATTTTGAAGATATGGATCATTTATTATATAAATGTCCTTTCTTGCAAAAATGTTGGGACTGGTATAGATCCAAATTAGAATAGTATTCATCATTTCCTCAATCCTTTCGTGATTTCCTTAGAGGTTGGCCTTCCAATCTAGGGAAGGGAGTCTATAGTAAGTTATGGAATAGTTGCCCATCAATCATATTGTGGAAAATCTAGAAGAAGAGAAAAAGGCACATCTTTCATGACATGGAATTTAAGTTGGTGTAGTTGATCCCTAAAATTGAGGCCAACATCGTGGAGATTATTAATTCACATCTTAGAAAATGTCAAAAAGAAGAAGTTTCCTTCTCTCAATGGGATGTTATTATGAAAAAGAATTTTGTTAATTTAATTAATCCCCCATTGTATACTTTTAAAAAAGTAAAGTAGATAGAGCCAATTGTATTTGGTCCCAAACTCCAAAGGGTTGCTTCAAACTCAATTTTGATGAGGCCCCCAAGGTAATCTTGGCATATGAGGTATAGGATGCATTATCAATAATTATTTAGGTCAATCGATAGCCAAAAAAGCTATGGCCATTAGGCCTACTTCTAACAATTTAGCAGAACTATAAGCATTGAAAATAGGGATGCAATTATGCTATGAGCTCAAAGTGTCCAAAGTGGTAATTGAGGGTGATTCTCAAATCATTCTGAATGCAATTAGGAAACATTCTACTCCTAACTAGACCCTCAAATCTAGACTTGATGAAGTCCTAACTCTATTTGATTGTTTTGAGGATAATCTAATTCAACATATTCATCATGAAGGTAATCATAAAGTGGATTACCTTGCTAATAAAGGTGTAGATGGTGACTTCATTCACCTAATAAAGAATTCACTCTCATCTTTTATTTAACAGTCCTAGGGGTGGTTTTTCTTTTCATTTTTTGTATTCCTCCATTCATAATTTTGATTATTGTATGTTATTATTTTGCTATGTTACGTTTGGTTCTATATGTTGGCTTGGCTAGTTTTTGATATTTTTCTTTATAATTATATCTCTGTCTCCTTTCATCATCTTTGAGTTGGGGACTATCTTTAATGATAGGATTTAACTTGTTTGTGTCATGATGTGTGTATAGTCTATCCATCCCTCTTGCTAGAAATTATCACATTTTCAAGTTAGTTGTCAGCATCTTTATTTATGGTCCATTTGCCCTCATTTAATTCATTTTAAAGATTTGTCACTTTATGTGAGGTGTCCTTATCAGTAGTTTTAGGCCTTTGTATTTTTCTATAGAATGGAAACCAACTTTCTAGTGTTTTACTTCAAGGAGAATCACACAATGGTCTTTCAGGGAAGTGTTACACCTAAGCGTTGGAATAGGATACTGAACCCCTTAGATGACATGTCATAGATTGTTGTAGCTAGGGTGATCAGAGAAGGAACCTTCAACTATGAATACACCTGGTGGTCTAATAGTAGTACAATAGGATTGTTTATAGGTTGTTTGGCTAGAGCCAAGGTTGATCATGACTATATCATTCAACTATTCTATGATCTATTCTAGCTTACATGGAGAAAGGGTTTGGAGCACATGGTCAAGAGTATAGACAATAAATTTTGTATCCCTCTACTAGAGAGATACATGGTGCACCCCCTAGGATCCCTAGATTTGGAAATAACATTTAGGCATCCTTCCCTTATTATTCATGAATGTCTCACTTTCTACACTCAATGGCCAAAAATGGAGGCATCCATTAGGTTTCTCCTGCATTGGAGGGGCATCATAATAGAACTTAACAAAGAGTGGCTTATTGAATACCTCAAAGCTTACAACTCATACATACATCTAGGGGTTTCCTTTGGCAATCTGGAGGCACTAATATTCTGCACTCCCAATGGTAACAAGTCTAGTAAGTTCAAGGCAAATTATGAACTCCCACCTAGCTTTAAAGTTGAGCACCCTAATGATATTTTTGAAGTGATCATTATGTTCCCTAGGGTGGGTTATATGTAATCTTTTAGTCTTATGGTCTATTTTTGGTTTTGTTTAGTCTCTCAGTGGCTGTGATGTACATAGAGACTAGGGCTTTGTGCCCCTATTTTTTTTGTTAACTCTCTGCTCGGTGGCCAATGTAGTTTGTATATATTACTATAATGAACAGACATGTAGTGAACTCATGTGTAATGAATTCATATTACTATAGTAAACTCTTATGTTATGTTTGGTTTCTTGGTTTTATATATATTGTAGTAACTTTGATTACACTGATGATACAAATATGTTTTGTTTTTGGCATTTTAATTTCCATGGTCTGCATTTGACATTATAATTTCCTTGGTTAGTGATTAGGTTATGTGTTCAACATATTTAGTAGAAAGTGTCTTGTTGTTATTTCAATTACTAGGTTAGCTTAATCTAGGCATACTATGTCTTTTATTGTAAATATATTGATCTGATTATCTTTCATTCACGATTGGGTCAATACAGATCTAGGGGTAGCTACTCCAATTTATCTTCAGTTATTCAAATTTCTACATGTACGATTCATTAAGTACTAGAATCATAGTTTAATTTTTGTGGGAATGGTTCTCATCTTTTGACTAAGTCGACTCTCTATTTAGTCTAGTTTGATATGTAGCACTCTAGGTTTTATATCTTTTTATCATTCGTTTTGATTTAGGAGATAGTTTATTTTAGTCTATTGATTCATGAGCATCCAATTTTGCATGGTATATGATTGAGGATTTATCCTACAAAGATAGATATTTAGTTTTCTTAATAAGAATTGACTATGCTCTTCACATTTTCTAGCAATAGTCAATTCTTTGGTAATAAGAATACCCCATTGTTTCATTTAGCAGTAGGAGTTTGGATCTTTTGTTTCAAAAAAACTATTAATTTTTCCATTAATGTTCATGATAGGATAGCTTGTAGGTATTTGATAGTGATAGTTTATGATCTATTTAATTTCAATTTAAGTACTATGTTGGTTGATTCATGACTAGAATTTTCTTTTTCCTTTAGGTCCTCATGATAATAAGTTCAATAATCTTTGGTGTAGCAAATAAGAATTTTTAATATGATGCAGTTGATCAAGTTAGGGGTTAGCTAAGCTTTTTCATCCAATTATTTGGGATTAGTAATTATTTTTTATAGATTAAGAGTGCTCTCAAGGTTTCAAAATCTTTTCTTTGCAAAATCCAACAGGTCTAACTTTCAGTAATTTGAATAATTTTGAAGGCTAATGTTCTTTTCAAAATTTTTTTCAGAGACAAATGTGATCATTGAGGAAGATTATCTATGAAAGGATAATGCTTGTTTCCAAATTAGCTAGAGCATCACTAAACAGATTATAAATGTACAAAAGGGTTTCATTCCCTCATAATATGTAATTTTAATAATTCACTAGGGTATGCCCCTTTTAATTTGTAATAATATAGGACATATGTCCCATGCTAGATTGGAGCTTTTCTTCTCCATTCTTTCCTACCAGTGCCTGTTTGAATGGAGTTTTGCTATTTTATTTCTTTTCTAAGGTTAATAAAATCTATCAAGGCTTCAAGTGTTCATTTTTCATGCCCAAAATACGTGGACAAAAACACACCAAATTTTTTTTATAGAGAATAATTAAACTTACCAGGGTCACTAGGGTACAAGAGTTTGACAAGCTAGTTAAAAAAAATAAATCAACTCACTCAAAACATAATTGGCATCTAATTAGAAACATATGCAAATTAACCATTTAAAAAATTATTGAGCAAAATATTAATGAACGATCTATAGTATTAATTCTAAGATTGATCGGGTGGAGTATAAGTCTAATTGTTTCATAGCATAAAAATCAAGAACTAATTTCTACTATATCCTGTAATATAATAATCCAAACTATAATTAAACTTTATTCTAAAACTAAATCATTTAAAATTTAAGAATTATCCTAGAATAATAATAACATTAATTATATAACTAAAATTGAATGAATGAAATCTAAACTAAAACATACTAAGACAACTAATATTTAAAATGTTTATACTATACAAACTTATACTAACATTACTTATGAATCTAATATTTATTACAACTAAACTTTAACTAAAATAAATATTAAAACAATCAACACAAAAACAACTAAGTAAATTTGAAACTCACTACAAATCTAAGTAATATTACAAAAAAAATCTAATATCTAACCAATACTAACATTACATTATAATACTAAAAATTTAAATGATATCACTAATCTTAACCCTATACTTAACTAAAACTAATCCTAACATTAAAACTAACCTAGCATTAAATCTAACTAAAACTTAAACTCAAAAAAATTAAAGAAAAAAAATGATACTTAAACTAAATTTACTTAAATTAACTCAACCATTTAACACACCTACCACTAACCCCCCCACCCGTACTCTACCCTACACCCTACACTCCCAAGCATATATTCCTAAAACCATGTGCTTCCCAAGCACTTACCATGGGTACAACCGTCTGCCCCAAACATACTAGCGCAGACCCAGACCACTATGAATGTATTTTTTTTTTAAAACAAAAACCATGTCATACTTGACATTACTGCCTATAAGAAACTTGTGCATCCTTCCCAGCTTGCCCCCCCCCTCCCCTCTGACCATGTAGGTACCACTGACAAGAGAGAACCATTGGGCCACATGGGTGAAAGGACTGGCTACAAGTTTGGTCAAAAAGTTTTGCCCACGCCTAGACAAGGAGGAAATGAAAAAAAGTTTTGCATTAACAATTGATTTGACTTCTAATCTTGCCTTATTCCCAACATTCTGTCACCCACTACCAATGAATGTAATCCAAATTTATTTATTTATTTTTGAATAAAGCCTACACCAAAGGGGATGGGAGTAAGAGTAATGACAAAAAGTTTTATGGGTAGATTTTAGGATATTTAGGATACTAGATTATATAAGTCATTAACTTATGACATTTTGAAGTTATAAAAAATCAAATAGGGCTTACTAGAATTCTTAACAATTTACATCAACATGACAATCATAAACAAACAAATTTGAGGGATTCAAAACCTAGTCAAAACATGTCGAAATGACTTGAAATATGAAAAATATGTTCTTTGATATGCATATTAAAAAAATTTTAAGCAAAAAGTCATGAAACATAAGTAGGTGCTAGAAATTCAATTGCAAACTAGGTCTCCAATCATTGTTTGACACTTAGGCAAAAATGTAGATTTGGTCATGGCTCATAATGAAACTTCACATAATGACTTGGAATGGAAACTTATCTTCATAGGATGCATTAAAATGCTGAATGAAATGTGTTAGAAACTTTAAAAATCTCTTAGGACTCAAAAGGATAGCCAGGTACACATGCATTTTAAAGGGCTCAAAAGCTTGGAATGGTACTCAAATCGGGAAGGTGATTTTGAGTCCCAATAGCTTGTTCCTTGTAGGAGAATATCTTAAGGAACTACATCTAGTCTAAAATGTTTCTTGATTCATTCCTTTTTTGTTTGGACTATATGCCTCGCCTAATGATTTATATTTGCATTCTTCTCTCTCCCTATTTTTGCATTGATTATAGATTGTTCATAGATCTTCTACCTATTGTAAAAAGGATCCAAGATATCCTCTGAATATTTTTCCATTGTCTTTAGAGGGATCCTTATTTTCAACACCTTTTTTGCTAGGGATAGAGTCATCCTCCAATAATCCTATTTTTGCATTCATTATAGGTTGGTCATAGATCTTCTGCCTATTATATAAAGGGTCAAAGATATCTTTTTAATCTTTTTCCACTGCCTTTAGAGGGATCTTTATTTTCAGCACCTTTTCTGCTAGGTGTAGAGTCATTTTACAATAATCCCTTATCCAAATATCATAGTCATCTACTGCATTCATCCAATGGTCTTCTAATGCATCCTCATGTGCAAACTACTTCCCTACTAGATATTCTACCATCCCAATGTTGTTGAAGTAGGGTTAAGGGGAGTTGTACTCTTCACAAGGATATTTATCCCATTTAGAATGTAAACTTACAAGGTCTTTCTTTTGCTTCACCTCAAAGGCATCATTTGTAATAGGCCATATCAATGTCTTTTTATGTTGTCTCCTTACTCTGTTGTATGTAGAAGTGAGTTGGCATGCAATTTTTAGAAGAATGAGCATATCAAATGGATATCTTGGTAGCTTTTTTGGATTTCCTAGAGTACCAACTACCCTAAGATTGAATATAGTAAGACCCAATCTTTGTAATCCTAACCGATGCTTCTACTAACACCCTTTTTGTATAATAACCTTCTATAAATCTGATAATTGTGAAGATGAAGCCATCATCCACCACCTTGTATTCCACACTCTGCTCTAAGAGTTTTCTTTTCAACAATTGTAGATACACCACATAGGGCCAAGCGTTAGCATTTTACAGGCTCCCTTTTCTATAGAGGCCTAGGTAATTCATGGTTTTTTCTACCAGTAAGTACATCATATATGATGTGATATAGAACCCTCTATTGGCTTTCATGGATACTAGTTTCTTGTGCAAATTATCACTAAGGATAGTAGCCCAATCAATTGGCATCTTTGTAATCCTAATGCTTTCATCAAAGTGGACCATCTAGATGTGGAGGTGTCCTACTATAGGAAGTCCTATGGCTCTACTCAAAAGTACAATTGCATATCCAGTGTCATCCTTCATATAACTCTTGGTCATGTCCACTTTTTTGAGTCTACAACCTATTGGTATTTTGTCTATCAAGAAGGAGGTTTAACTTATTTCTCTTGCTTCTTTTTCATTTTCCCAATACCATCAATCTTCTATGCCATAAGTTAACTTTAGATATTGGTCAGCTCTAGGAAGATGGAATACCTTATCAATTTTCCTAGATTAGAGGTCCAAGACTATCTCTTTGGTGAAACTCTTGATGACTGATGTAGGAGAAATTAATTGGAAGCTATTAGTGTGGAATATCTCTTATATTGTAAGAGATTGGGGTTCTCTAATTTGGAGAATATTTTAAGGATTTTCAAGTGTAATAAAAGCATGCTTTGTGAAACATTTTATCTTCCTTTTGTCCCCATATTGTTGTGTTCTTTTTTGTGAGTTTGTAACAGTGATGTGGCCCTTCATGAAATGGTATCAGAGCTAGGTTCTCAAGTGTGTGGATAGATCATTGAATGTGAGAACATTTACAGCAAGACCTTGGGTTGGGCGATGTTTGTCAAGAAGTTCTTGATTGTGTATATAGATCACTGATTGTGAGGAAATTGTACTAGGTTCTTGTATTACATGAAGTTTGTCCTATATAGACTTGAGCATGTAGAAAAGGAAGAATAAGATGACTTTTGTGATTGGATGGATTCTAAGGATTCCTAAACTTGATTAAAAATAGAGAAAGAAATTAAGAGGTATATCGAGTTGCATTCTTTGATTTGCAAAAGTAAGTGAATGAATTAGAAGTAGAGTTGTGAAAGAGAAGAGCGTGTCACTAGAAAAGAGATCTTGACAATTCTTTGGATGTAGAAAAAAAGAGGATCTTGTGGAGTATCATATTTGTGATATGAAAGAAGACCAAGAGGATGATGAAGAAATTATTTGTGAACATAAATTTGAAAAAGCTGAAGAGCGTGAAGATGAAAATATTTGTGAGCCAGAAGTAGATCAAGATGATTTGAAGATTGCAGAAATGAAGGAAGAGTACAATGCCTTGGTTGGAGATCAAATAAGTGAAGCAGTTATGTGCCTTGTTGAAGACATGGAAAAAGAAATCAAAGATCAAGATGTGAAAGAGGCAAATTTCTATGAATTATGGGATGTAGAATTTGGGATGAATTTGAAAGATAATGATGATAGTTTACATGAGGATCTTGTTAGTGATTTGTGGTATGAAAAGAAAGATTTGTATGATGCTACAAAGTTTATTACAAATTTATTAAATCCTTGAAGATTGGAGAAAATGAGAGTTATACTTGTGAAGAGTTCATTGCAGAGGAGTATTTTCAGCAGTGGATACTTATTCTAGCTATGTGTTGGAAGTAGAGAATATATATATATATATATATATATATCTATATATATATATATATATATATATATATATATATATATATATATATATATATATATATATATATATATATATATATATATATATATATATATATATATATATATATATATATATATATATATATATATATCGATAGTGGCTACTTTATTTTGTGAATTCATATCCACAAAATTTTCCCTACCATGGGTGTATAATGCAGGAGCATCTTGAATCATAGAAAATGGTGTGATCAAAGAAAAAGAAAAAGAAAAGAAATGGAGAGAGAAAGTGAAAAGAAAAAGAAGAAAATTTTAAAAATAGAAAAAAGAAGAAAAGACGAATTGCTATTTTCAAGGTGCATAGATGGCTAAATAGAAAAATAAGAAAAATAGTTGTCATTCCATTTATTGATGTGTATAGGTGGCATTTTAGAAGTTTGTGGAAAGTTACTTAAAATATGAATTTAATATTTGTTGTGATCCACAAAGGAAATATAATTTTATAATCGGACCACATCATGGTGCTTAACTGTGTTTGAGTGGGAATTTTTTATTTTTTTTAAGGTAGTTGTATTTAACTTTTATCACACATTGGTTGTGCTCGTAATACCTTTGATGTTAAGTGCCTATTTAAGCAAGGCTTATGATCATTTGTAATCAAGCTCTTCAAGTGTAACCTCTTGTAGTGAAGCTATAAAGGTGTGATCTCTTCTTGTATAGAAACTTTGGAGGTGAAGGATCTTAATGTGTAAGATCTTAGTTGGGAAGCTCTTCTTGTAGAAGCTCTTAGTGTGTAAGCTAGTTCGAAGCTCTTAGTGTGGAAGCTCTATATATTGTAAAAGTTTGGAGTTCTCTCATTTGGAGAATATTGTAACAATTTTCAAGTATAATAAAAGCATGCCTTCTGAAGCATTTTATCTTCTCTTTGTCTCCATATTGTTGTGTTCTTGGTTGTGAGTCTATGAGGGTGGTGTGGCCCTTCATTAATGACCTTCTCTTTGGTCACATAGTTTTCTACAAGAGTCATTATGAGTTTTAAAAATTGGATTAATGTTAAATGTGATGTTGCTTTAACAAGGCTAGACTAAATAACTATTGACACCATTTTAGATCATTCTTTAGGTTTGTTAAAAATTGTGAGAAAGATGTTCTTGTTTATATGCCCATGTTTTGTGTCTCTAATCTTAGCATGCCCATCTTGAAAATCAAACTTCCTTGGCGCACCTTGGTACTTGAACACTATGGGTTTTTGAGCTATCTTTTCTACCAATGTAAAGGATGATGATGCCATCTTATCTACATAATAAAAGAAACATTATTTAAGAAAGATAAATAATTTGACCTAAAAAAATCCCTAATTGACCCCAAATAGACCAAAATTTACATAAAAGGACAATCTGATGGGAACACAACCCAAGCATAGAATGGACACAATAGGAAAGGGAAATTTTTATTAACTGTAAAAATATGCTAGTGCACTTAGTGTAGAGAAATAGACTCTAAAACATGCCCTATGGGCTTAGAATAGAATAAATTTGGAGATAAATTCTTCTCCCAGTACCTTCTCTCAAACTCCACTTCTAACTACCTTTTACAATGCCAAAAATGTTCTTAAATAGACCCCACAGGGTTAAGGATTAGGAACAAATTCTAGAAAGTGCTAGTTCGCATCCACCAACCAAATAGAAGGCTCTAAAAGTCGCATTAGAAGTTGGTACAAAATTAGAAAAATCCAAAAATGGTAACCGAACTTCTGGGAGGCATAACTTTTGAACCGTAGCTCCGATTGATGAACCGTTTACATTTTTGAAAAGCTCTTGAAGTGCTCTATAGCCCTATGACCCAGCTTCACTCATCCCCCATTTTTTGGCCCTATTCAAGGTCATTAAATTCCCCTAACCTAACTTTGAAGCATTCTTAGGAGGTCTCCAAAAACAAAAAAGAATTGCAATAACTTTCAAATCGTGGGGCCTTTTGACCTGATTCTTTTTTTGGAATGCTCTAAATTACAATTACATTCATCTAAAAAAATTACACCTTCTATTTCACCAAAATGATGGTCCAATTACATACTCCTATTTTTTTGGCATTTACACATATCCCAAGGTGATTAAAAACTCTAACCCAGAACACTAATAGTGGAACTGTGAGAGTTGGAACCTTTATTTGACCCAAATGGGTATCCAGAAATGAAAACACATGAAACAAAAACTAACTCTAAGTACATTTTTTTTTGATGACATAGGATTGCTCTTATACCTCTGGATGCTCCTGCATCACAATCAATAGAGTAAAATCCCATAAAATGCTATGTTGTACACATTAGCACACCTAGTGCACCATTATAGATGCATAGGTGCACTCATTTATCCCTTGATTAGCCTTTTATGTGTAATTGTGTACCAATGCACCTAGGTAAGGTGTGCACATGAAGCCAAACAAGAGTTAAATTAGTGCACCTTTGCACCTGTAATGGTGAACTAGGTGTCCTAAAGTGGACAACAAAGATTTCGTAGGGGATTTGACTATTTTGATTATCCTTTTGATTATTTAGCTTTTCAAACTAACATGCCTTTTCTTGTGTAGATAGGATGACATCATCATCCACTTCAATGGCAGAAAAGATAGCTCCAAAACCTATAGTATTCAAGTACCAAGGAAAGCCTAGTTTCAAGATGGGCATGTTGAGATTAGAGACACAAAACTAGGACATATAGAGTAGAACACCTTTCTCATGATTTGTAACAAGCTTAAAGAATGATTTTTGATGGTGTTAGAACTTATTCAATCCATCCTTGTTAACACAACATCATATCTAAAAAATTTCTAGTCTTCAAAAATCATAATGACTCTTGCAAAAAACTATGTAACCGAAGACAAGGTCATCAAGAGTATTGATAGGCCTTAGAAAGGCCATAATTCTAAGTTCTTTTTATCTTCTTTTCAAATAGTAATCTTGCAAAATATTCATGAATTTATGGTTTCAAGAAGATGAACTTGTGTTTTTAGGTATATTTTTAATATATGTTAAGACATGAAGTAGAAGTATGGATAGTTTAAATATGTTATATTTTCTTGAATTCATTGACAACAATGCTATACTAAAGTAGCATTACATGTTGATAAATGTTTCCCCATCTATGCTATGTTTTGAGTAGTTTTCCTCCTATAGCCATATGATTTGCAAGAGTGGTAATTTCAACTTTACACTTTTTTCTAACATTGATGATGAAAATAAATATATATATGTGGAGGTTGTGTGTACATTGATTGTTTCCCAACTATTTGTCATAGATATTAAAAGACCAACATTTCAGTGCTAAAGAAGTCAAAGCCAACCAAATTGCTATACCTCTACAAATGGAGCAAATCATATATTGCTTTCTATTTTTGCAACACATGAATGCAGCTTCCACAACTTGCTATTTTTTGAGAGGATTTATTTGTTCTTTATATGGTTTGTATTTCAAAATTTATGAGTCTATAATTGATCCTCATTAATGGAGCCATCATAGATTTAGGAAGTAGTTGTAGCTTCCTTTAAATAATGACTTTTGTAGTTTTGTTTGCGGTTGGAAGGAGAATAGAGTAAGATTATTTTGTACCAATAGAATGTGATACTATTTTTAGTCAAGCATAATCTTTCACCATGAATGAACAGAATGCATAGTTCAAGTTTACATCTCTTATCTTGATTGCATTTTCTATTCACTCATCCAATGGGGGACCACTTGTTGAGTGAATTGTTTAGTTAGAATAGATTTAATTTCCTTCTTGTTTCTAAGTAAGGTACAATAATGTTGATTCTATAGATATTGATAACAAAATTAGTTGTTCCGACAACATAGGTGCATATATAGATTTACCATTTGTAACATTATCTTTAACTTTAAGTTAGGCTGTCATTTCAATTTCTAAGACATGGTTCCTTCACCATTGTGTTTTCTTTAGTTGTAATGAGTTAAAGAAAAATTAGAGCATATAATTTGTAGTCACCACTTCAAGTTTACTCTCATGGGTTGATAAATTAAATAAAGTTGTTATACACATTTTAGTAAAACACGTGATATTTTCTAACCATAGAATCACTGTGAAAGGATGTCCAATCCTTTGTTTCTAAGGTATTAAACTAACTAGTCATTTTTTCCATTTTTACCAAGGATGGTTTCAATCTAGTTCAACCTTGAAGTCATTATGTTAGTTTAAATTTTGCATTATTTTTGCATACATAGAAGAAGAGACCTCATTGGTAGATTTCTTCCTCTTAATAATTAGGAAGATATTTTTAATCTTGAGCATAAAGAACCCGATAGTGAGAGGGTAAAAGCACAAACATATGTCATCTTTTATAAGGAAAAAGGCTAACAAAAGCATAATTGTTCACCTTTAAAGACATAAAACTAGTATTATTATTTAGAATTTGAAAATAAAGTTAACTAATGAAATGTGTAGAAATGGATAAAGTTTAGGATTATAATTTTTAATAATTATTTGGAGCAAGAAATGTTATATTTTCTTGTTTTTTAAAGATAATTTTTTAGTTGTTGAAAAATGTTGGAAATTAGGGATCTAGTTCCCACCAAAAAACTACATGAAATAATTATTTTTTCCTTTGATCTCAAATTATATTATAGATAACATATATAGCTAGAAAAACCAAAAATCAAAATTCTTTGTAGACCTATATTTTCTTTTTTAAAATGATTCAAATTTCAACTCACCTCAAATCGATAATTTTCATCTCCCACCACATTTTTCAAAATAAATCTATTCCAACCAAAAGAAAAAGTATATATGCTAGAAGAGGACTCTCTTCTCTAGAACATCATATAATTTTAAATTTTTTTAATATGATTCAATATTTTTTCTTTATCAAAATCAACATCTTCTCAAGTGTTAAAATGTGTACTTGTAAATTTTATTATTATAGAATACTATATTTAATTAAAACACTATGAACTCTATATGAGAATATTCTTTACTTTGAGCTCTATAAAATGATTTTTATACATTATTAGAAAAATATCATAAAAAATAGTAAGACTTATTGAAACATCAGTTTTCTTAAATAATTTTATTTCTTCAACAATTGGATGTTGACATATCAGTCAAGTTTTTTATTAGTGACTTACACTTATTTAGATTGTAAGTATCTACCAAGCATTTCAATTATTATTGAGTTCTATAGATGATACCAAGTCCTTTGGACAAACTCTAGTGTATACTCAGTAGTTACAGTTATTCTGAACATTAGCAAGGTTAACTGAGCATCTTAGTGTATGCTAAGTTTACCACTATTAACCAAGCTATGTAGTGCTTACCAAGTTCATATTTGATGTGATGTGAGTCTAGTGTTAACTAAGAAACTTAGTGTTAACCAAGTGACTTAGTTTATATTGAGATCAAGCTGATAGTGTAATCTAAGCTCTATAGTGGTAAATAAGTGATTCAGTTTATATAAGGAGTTTCACAGTATTCACTGAGTCATCAGTGCAGACCAAGTTCAAGACTACTTAGAAGTGATCAGTATAGACTGGGCTTCTATGTCTACCAAGTGCAAGATGATGTTGAGCATTGAAAGTAGATGCCTAGTATCAGAACCTCACTGAGTCATTCATTAGAACCTAAGTGTCTACATTAGAGCCAACTTTGTAATATTTGTGTAAACTTGTATTGAGGCCAACTTTTTAATATTTGTGTAAACTTTTATTGTGGCCAACATCATAATTGTATAATTGGATTGGCATATATGTTATGTACTTTATCACATCCAATGTATGAGTAGAGTGTGAACATATGCATGGAATTAATGTGATCATTAGAGAAGAGTAGAAAGTTTGAATTATAAAGGCTACAATAGTATAAGGAATCTCATTCATCTAGCCAAGTTGTAGATCAAGGATTAGCTACTGCTTCATCCTAACAAGTGGACCAATAAAATCCCTTAACAAGGTAGACCTAATAGACTTATGAAAATCTCTTTACCGAGTGCATACTTCATTGTATATTTTTAAATCCTTTAACAAGGTGGACCTAGTAGTCTGTATTTCTCCTAATAGGGTAGATCACTAGAAGTGATCAATGTAAGCCTTAATAGGCCAACTTTATATTATAGTACTAAAGCTTGTGGGTATCATCCCCATCCCAATTTTACTTTCTATTTGGAAGGTTTCTTGGTCACCAAATCTTTGTGTCAAAGTGTTATGTATGCTTTCATGTTTTCAATTTCTCTTGCATGGAGTTAGATCAGTATTGGATTAATTGTTGAATGGATTATAGTTTAAGATGTTTTCTATGTTACTAATTCATCCCTCCCCTCTTTGTAACTTAACCTTGTTAAGAATATTTCCAACAATTGGTATCAAAGCATTGTGGTTCTTAAGAAAAATTTTGACGGCTTGAGCAAAGATCAAAGGCCATGGAGATATTCAAACTTGAAAAGGAGATTAACAATGAGAAGCTAGATTTGGAAATGGCTATTGCCCAACTCAAGAAAGAAAAGGAGAAACTCTCTCAATTCTTGAAAGGAATAAAAGATCTTGCAATTCAAATGAATGATCATCTCTAGACCTTCATTCAACAAGAAATCAAAGAACTCCAAGAAAAGAATGGTTCAGTGCAAGAAGAAATAAGAAAACTAAGAACAGAGCAAGAAATTCAATTATAAAGGCTATCTAAAGTCATGGAAGAGAAAAAAGGATAAGATAAGTGATATAAGGAAAGAACAATGAAATCCAACACCTATCCCTTCACCATGCAGACTTCATTGATCAGCTCTCCAATGCAAATGAAAAAATCATGAGCCTAAGATCTAAAAATGAAAAATTGTAGAATGACCTAAACTCTGAAAGATAAATCAATGAAAGAATGATGAAATCTCGAGAAAAGATGAATTAGTTAAATGAGAAAAATCTCTATAGACAAAAAGGAAAAGAAAGAGTTGGATATACAAAAGAAGGATAATCATCCAAGCAAGGAGCTCAAAAGAATCAAAGACCTACTTGCAATCACTATGGTAAGATAGGTCATACTTCAAACAAATGTTGGAGCAATGGAAAAGAGAAATTCAATGGAAAATGTTACAATTGCAATCAACATGGTCATAAGGATAATGAATGCAAAGAAAAACTAAGATTTGAAGGTAAATACCAAAAATGTAAGAAGGATGGGCACAAATCATCAGAGTGCAAAACCAAGATATTAAATCTAGTAGAACAAATTATGAAAGCTATATTTTGTTGGGACTACAACACCTAGTGAAGTTGTCATTACTGTGGATAATTTGGACATATCAGAATGAATCGTCATCATTTAAGGAAAAGAGATAGTACTAAAAGATGTTTCACTTGTACTAAACTTGGTCATCTTGCCAAGAACTACATGAGTACTAGTAAAATTAAAGATGAAAAGAAGATAAAGACTAATAACATATAAAAATTGATGAGACAAAAATGGGTTCCAAAGTCTATCAAAATACAAGTCCAAATAATCATGAACAAGTCACTCAAGAATTGTGTGGTTGCATAATTTCTACTAGAGTTCTCGAAGGAGAACCATGACTAAGATATCAAAGAAGACATCCAAATTAGTTCCACTTGAAAAGATAAATGATTTGTATCTATATTCAAGATAAAAAGGGATCACTAAGTGAAAGGGTACCAATTACTACCGAGCTACTTTTCTTACTAAGTGAGGTTGAGTCACAGACTCTACTAAGCAAGGTCAGGAGTAACTAGATTTCATATGATTACCTAATGATGGAAGGCTCTATCAAGTAATCAATGCAAGGAAGTGGATAAGAATATGTCACTTTGATCTACCATGCATATAGAGTATTTATGGAAAAACTTGATAAAAGGAATGAAATAGAAGTCATTTTCACTATGAATTTTCAAGAGAAAATTGTGTAGTGCAATCTTCAAGAGCTTCCAAGAAATTTGAGCGAATTGTTAGCAAAAATTATTGAATTCTGTCAAACCCTACGGAGTGACGATGGAATCCATCAATAGCAAGGAAAATTAAGGATCAGACATGCTAGTTCATGGTGGATGGAAGGCTTCAGATTTCAAGCTGACTCCTACCAATACTGAAACCCTAGATCCAAGTGGAGCATAGTCACAAATTCCTCCAAAGGTACTAGTGATAAATGATATTCATTCTCATTTCAAATGCATGGTTCAAGATTTTGGTACTTTGGAAATGAATGGAACCCTAGAACTATTATGTGTTAATGGTGTTCTAAAATCCCAGCATCAACACCTAGAGACAAAAGGATTAACTCATATTCCTCACATGCCTTGTGAATTTCAAGTGAAATGGATTAGGTTTATTCTTAGTCAGGTGCACTATTGGTCTGAATTTTTGTATGATAGAAGTCCTTTGTCCAGATATAGAAAATTCAGATTATCTCCGTTGATGGTGAGTAGGGTTCCTAGTTAAGTCATCCTTATGTTAAGCCTTTGAAATTTTGTGTGGAAACCCTACATTTCTTTCCATTCATAAATGGTTGGGCACAAAATGTTTGAATTTTCAAATAGGGAAAATATTCTGTTGTCTTTTTATCTTGCGTGCCTCTAAGACACCTTTCCTCTTAGATTCCCTAGCTGTCTAATCTAATTAGATCTACCATTATCATTACCTCACCATGAAAACATGGGCACTCTTTATGTATAGCAAGGTAGCGAGTGCCATAAAGTTATAAGATGGGATTGCAAAATGATTTCACAGAAATCATAGATTTTTTTCTGGCTAATTATTCAGTCGTGGACACCTTGCAAGTAGTGTCAATACTAGAAAAGCAACCCAATGAAAGTAGTTAGAAGTCGACACTGGAACGATGGTTTTTTTGATGTCTCCTTATCTCATTATCAAAAAATTTGGTCATCTCATCGTTAGAAAAGTAGCGAGGTGCCGTGAAATTAAAATAGGGTGGTCTCAAAAATCATCGGTAACTATGGTATGACCAGGTGGCATGACAAGCAATAACTACTATTGTTAGAAGTAGTTGGCATGAGTGATAATGATTTGATGGGTCCTTGTATTTCATGGTGCCAAGATTTATTAAAGTTACTGTAGCTCGCTACCTCGCTATCAAAAAACTAGACATCTCGCCATTAGCGAAGTAGCGAGGTGCCGTGAAAATTGATAGCTGGTGGGACCCAAGGCAATGTGGAAGGCTGGCCAAGCTCAAAGTAAATTTTTGTTGATTGCCATCAATGCAGATTCTCCTACATTAGTAGTGCCTTGGACCCATAAAGCATTTAAGAGATCCCAATCGTCAGATCAAGTTTCAATCAACGATCCTCAATTTCTTGCTATAAAAAATTGCATGATGTTTAGTGTATGCAACATAGCAAGGATGGGACCCATCACTCCTTTAGAATGCATTGTACAGTTTCTTTACCTTTGATTTGTTTTTAGATCAACGGCCATTGCTATCTCATTATCAAGAGTTGCTCGGAGGATATGCACAGCGAAGTAGTGACATGCTTGTTAGAGTAATTAGTTATTTTCACTTATTAATTAAATCACTTTGATTTAATTAATTAAGTTGCCTATTACTCTAGTTTTCTTAAGCTATCTTGTAGGTGCATATAATAAATATTTTATTAATTATATTGTGCAACCTAGGTTTTTAAGGCTTTAGGTTACCCTTTTCAGGTTTCGATCTCCTTTATAAGGATTGATTTCTTTGTAATTTTTATTATGAAGATCTGTTGAATAATATTTTCTTCGTCTGAGTTTTTCAGATCAAATACTTGCCTCTTCTTGTTTTTTCTTCTCTTTGACAAGTTTTTTGCATGTAGGTTTTCTTGGGCTTCATGGATTTGTTGTGCGCTTTTGCTCAAATCCTACATGATATCAGAGCTAGATCTATTGTAGCTTGTTCGATTTTTTAACAAAAAGGAAGAACAAGGGTTTGGCAGATTAGATCTGGTGTTTTTTCAAACTTTTTCTAAGAAAATAGGGGGTTCACTAATTTTTAGAGTAGTTTGAGGCGAAACAGACCTCACAGATGGATTTAAAAGGCGTCAAAATCCGCATTTTGATATAAAATTTGTTCGATCTAGGCAATGTTGATCTGGGAGGCAAAAAAATTTTACCATATAGGGCCATACGGCCTCTACACGCAATCCGAGATGTGGAAATATCAAAAAATTGCAAAATAAATGGTTTTTTTGGCCGCTGTAATTAGCAGAAACCACTAGCGATCATCAAAACCACTAGTGGTTGTGGTAAACTACTGACGGTTACCACCAGCGGTCCCGCAAACTACTAGTGGCTCTGTGGCTGTTGTGGCTCCACCACCACCGAGGTACCACCCACCCTCCTCCGCCAGTGCGGCTGCCTCCAGACCTCTGCTTCACCACCACCGCGGTCGCAGCTCAGCCAAAGCACCACTCTGCTACTGCTTGTGGTGGCTGGTGGTACTTTTTTGTTTTTTATTTTTTTTAATTATTATTTTTATTTAAAAAAATAATAAATTTTCATGCATTTTCAAAGGCCCTGTCAATTTTTCTTCTGTAACTTGAGTATACAAATGTATTTTTTCGATTCAAAAAATGTGTCAAAAAGCTAGTTCCAAGATAGAGATAATGGTATAGGTTTTTTTTGGTTTTGATGTAGTTTGGTTGCCTATTTTGGTAGTCAAAGTTGGATGTTCTATTTTGCACTCTAGGAGGCATATCTTGAGCATCCGATCTCCATTTTTGGACTTCTTTATATCGCTAGAAAGCTCTTTTTGTGCTATTTCTAGTGATGTTGGTTGTTGTTCTAGATTCTATTCTAGGCACATTCTATTTATTATTTTGTGTTTTAGCATTCTGGTGGATATCCTATTTGTTGTAGGTCTAGAAATTAATTTTCTTGCTTCAGTTGCTTCATTTTGGGCTCTACCTTCTATTCTTTTAGCCTTATGTTTTTTCTAATCATTATAAGCATCTTTATGCAATGCACCGAGATAAAGTGTCACTCTTGCATTTCAGGATCCTTTTCATCATTGTGATTCGTTGTACTCACACTATTCTATAAAGTGCCATGGGGGGAATAGTTGTTTGCTACTTATAGGCACTCTTTCTCTTTTGCTTCATGCAGTGTCGATGACACATGCCTTTATTAGTGTCTGTACCTCACTCTCAATTTGTTTGGTTCCTGTTTTGTAGGATATTTTTGGACCATCTTTTTAGTTTCCTATCATCTCACCCTATCTACATTAAGGGGGGGTTATATTGTTATTCTATACTTCCCTAGTTTGATGGTTTGTTGGTGTGAGCTATGTATTTAGTACCTGATCCTACATACTAAGAAATTGCAATGGCTGGCTACCTATGCATTTTAGTGAGATGGATCATCTACCATATAGACATGCTTGGTTCATGCCTTCTATTTCCATGGAGGTTCTACAAATCAACATTTTGACAAAGTTTTGTGGTTCTTCATGCTTTAGTGATTCTCTTTTGATCTCTTTGTTCCTTCTTCTAGAACATTATTTTCTATCTCTTTTTGGCATAGGGTTTTTCCCATGTGGTTTTCTCTATTTCTCCTCTTTATAGAGATTTTTTTGTGATTGGGTACATGATCAGGCCTTGTTGCTGGGACCTAATTTTTTCTACTTTCATAGCTATGCTAGGTTAGCTTACCTCCTGAGCTTCACTTAAGGGGGGGTGTTAGAGTAATTAGTTGTTCTCACTTATTAATTAAATCAATTTGATTTAATTAATTAAGTTTCCTATTACTCTAGTTTGCTTAAGCTATCTTGTAGGTAGATATAATTAATATTTTATTAATTATATTGTGCAACCTAGCTTTTTTAGGCTTTAGGTTACCCTTTTCCGGTTTTGATCTTGAAATGTCCCTTTTTCTAAATTTATATGATATTTCAAGCCTCTAATCAGATCTATAAGATCAAACAACCAATCTTTCAAAGATCCACCAATTTCTCAATAAACCCAAAATCGGGTATGCCGAAAATAGTGCCAAAAACTTCATAGCTTCACATATTATTAGTAAATCTAAAAGTGGACATTTTTATAGAAATTTCAGCAGCATAACAGCCTACAAAATGAAATTTTTAGTTCTGTATATAATTTACATATAAGCTCCCAAACAAAGGATAAAAACAATGCTCATTGGGCTCCCGAAAACAACATAGAATAGCCCAGAAACACCACAAAAACACTAATAATCTATCACAGAAGTATAATCATGAAAAAATACATATATTCAGGTTTATTTTAAAATCTTAAAGTCTGAAATATAGTAGCAACCCAAACTAATATGAAATACTCAACCGGAAACACCAAACTCTTACAAAAAACACATCCTAAAAACCACAAATCTGCACTGTTCAGCACATGAAATGGCTTCAAACTCCCATCCTTAGCATTCCTAGAAACCTAAAAACTCTCATTCTTGGGTCTCCTTCTCCATAGGTTTGGCAGCCTCTGAAGAATAACAAAGAAATGAGCAAAATCAAGTTATGGAATCAGCTCAAAATGCCTCCAAACTCCTTAAAAGAGGGCATAACCCTAACTCACGTCCAAGAGGGGTTAATAAAACATATTTTAATGATAATTTTTATTTATTAGTCCATTAACTTCGAAATATTATCCCCTTTTTCTAAAACTTCACCTTTTTGGGCCTGCCTGCCTTAGCAAAAGATTATTATTTTTAATTATTTGAAATGGGGACATGACAAGTCCTCCCCTTCCAAATATTTCTTGTCCTCAAGAAATGGCTGAACAACAGACCAATCAATCCACCTGGATCCCAAATGCAGTCATGAACTATACTATTGTCAATTAACACAGGCTCCTGCAATAGCCTCTACAATATAACCAAGAGGAATCCATAATCAAATTGACAATTACTACTCAACCAAACTCCAAAGTCACAACTTCCATAGTCAAAAACCCACGAGACACAAACTCTTAGAACATCAAAACTCAAGTAAAGTGGACAAATCAAATTGCCAACATAGTAAATACCATCAACGCATCCCACTAGCCTATACAGAATGTACAATCCAACTCTGCAACAATGGTGAATGCTCCCGGATGAAACTGTACCAAGTATGGAGAATCCCCACACTCTACAACTCCTACAGTCAACACAACTCTGTAGATCACTGGCCATTGTCTTATAACCATAACTCCCATGTACCCCTAATGGTGAAAAGCCATCACAAGATAAACAGCAAGAAATGGAACCCAAACCAAGTTTGTTTGCCATCAACTCCTTAGCACAAGGATCAAATGTTAACTGATGTACATACCCTACAATATAATATTGATAAACAAAACCAACCTCAGTCAACAGCTCACCATGAACAAGTGATACAACCCATTATGATTGATCACTAGCTAAGTCAAGAGATGTCATATCCAAAGGAGTAGAATCAATAACAACACCTGCTAAAGCATCACTCCAAAACTCATGCTCTAAGTCATGTATTATCAAGCTGTCAACTATAGGACCTATCACCATGTCTTGCCCATCACAACTCTCATTCCAAGGCATCAAACTATCCCATAACTGATGATAAGCACTAGGAACCAAAGTACATCTCTATATCATCATCTCATCAACATGGTCATCAAAGGTGAATTAATGAGCATATCTCACAATGTAATGTTGATAGAATGCGCCAATCTCAATCAGTGGCTCAGACTGCAATCCAAATGTAACTAACTGCAATTGATCACTAACCAAGTTGGAACTGACTACTATCTCTGAAGACATTTCCAAGGGAGTAGTATTACTAGCAGGAACCATGCCAATTGTTGGCTCACCAACATCTCACATGGTCTTTGATACATCATATCTAGTCTTTGTGCCATTAGTACTAGAGGCCACCACCATGTCAGGCATACCACAACAATCTGTTGCAGCACCCAACTCAACTAAACCTGACTCTAGTGGGGACAAACCCGATATGCCAATGTTAGTATCAAGGATGGATGCATCCCCATCTCCACTGTCTTTGACAATATCGACCATGGACATCCTCAGATCACTAGACACCATAGCTTGTGAATGTATAGAATCTAGTAAAGACTGTAGTTGCTCTAACTCCATGGTCACCTTGGCCAAATGAAACTGTGTACTCTCAAGAATCTCTAAAGTCACCTCAAGTTGCTGAGTAAGCTCACTCACCTCATCTTCCTTGGCCAACAATGCATCGTATTTTGTACTACCCCACTCCATAAGATAATCTCTATCAGCTACCAACTGCATATAATCCTATCTTAGAATCTGGATAGCCTCCCATAAAGAGTGGAACTCTATCAAGGAAAGATAACTACCTCCCTACTCATCACTAGTAGGAGAACCCATTCCATAAATGGCTAACAACTGATGAGCATCATCAAAATGCTGGCAAGTGATAGCAATGTCTCACTCACTAACTCTCAACTGATTAGACACATGATGGCACTAGCTAGATTGCCTCCTACAAACCTCCTCTGATGTACTGTCTAAAGGAGTATCCTCAAAGTTACTAGTCTCTAGATTATTACCATCCATATCTTGTGAATCAACTCCAAAGCTCATATCAACATATGGAGTATCAAAAACTATAGCACTGATGTCTAACTCCTTTGTACCAAAAGAAATTGCCAAGGAAACTAAGTCTTCAAAACTACCCGTTGCATCCTCCTGGATGTCATCAATTCAAATACAATCCTGGGACTCATCTGTACACACTACCAAATATGAAAGATCATCAACACATTCTAGCAAGTATGGTCGACTAGATATATGAACAAAGCCCAACACCAGTGTATAAAAACTAATACCAGCATCAAACAAGCTGCTGGCACAAGAAAAGACAACACCGTGGAATCTGATAATCAAATCCATGATAGCACCCAAACAAATACTGCTACCAAAAATTGTTAAAGATATCTAGTCAATTGAATCCCAAATGCCAATATAACAATCTCGAATCCATATCTGTAAACTAGAATTAGCTGGTAACTCAAGAAAACTCCTCACCTAAGTAATATGACCAATACCAAACCTAAGTAATATGACCAATACCAACTAGCTCCACATACTTGTCATGATGAGATAATGAAGTCACAATACTATCTTTGTTCACTTTCAGCTGGCTAGACAAATCATGTGAAGTACTACCAACCTCAACCTCATGTGTCGAAGCATCTAAATATGCCTGGTACTCTTTCTCAGCAAAGTCATGAATGCTCAATGTCTACTCATCTCTACCAGGTATCTCATCATCATGCACAACAACATCCTCATAATCATCATCTGAACCCACTACGCTGTAGTCACTACCTGTTGTAACTATACCATCCTGAATACTTGTGACATCACCCTTTGATGACCTGTATACAATTGTCTCAATTTGAGTATCAAGTTGACCATTATTATCAATCTACATGATATCCTTTCTCACTACCTCCTATGATAGAGTAGAATCTAAGACCTCAGCCTAGCTATAAGCTAGTTTCTGAAACTCCTCATGCAAGTTCTTGGTAATTATGTAATCTGCCTTGTGAGAAAATCTGCCAAATAGAAATCCAATCAACTTATCAACCTTAGTTGGGTTGGAGAACATTTCATTCATTATACAGTGGTGCTCAACCAACTGTTCAGACATTTCATGGCTTATTTTCTTAAGTTTATCTCGAATGTCTAAATAACCATCCTTTCTATTGTTCTAACTCTGGATATCCATTGTCCAAGATCATGTCCTCTGAGACTCTATACTATACCTATCCATTCTAGATAAAGTAGAGTGTAACCCCAATAGGTTATAACTTCTTCAAACACCAAGAACTAACTTGCAATTGATTAGAAGTAGCATGCAACCATAGATTTTGACAGGCAGCTAATTAGAAGCAACATGCAACCACCAAATTCACCAAGAGCTAACATGTGAATGATTAGAAGTAGCAGGCAACCATAGATTTTGACATGTAGCTAATTAGAAGTAACATGCAACCACCAAATTCACCAAGAACTAACATGCAAATTATTAGAAGTAGCATGCAACCCTAAATTTTGACATGCAAGATTTGGGTAGTTGTCAAAACTGACATGCAAACTTCTACAAACCCTCAGGCTGGCAAGATCATAGCTCTAATACCACTGAAATTTCCCTTTTTCTGAATTTATATGATATTTCAAGCCTCTAATAAGACCTTTAAGATCAAACAACCAATCTTTCAAAGATCCACCAATTTCTCAATAAACCCCAAATTAGGTATGCCGAGAATAGTGCCAAAAATTTCACAGCTTCACATATTATTAGTAAATCTAAAAGTGGAAATTTTTATAAAAATTTCATCAACATAACATCCTACAAAATGAAATTTTCAGATCTATATAACATTTACACATCAGCTCCCAAACGGAGGATAAAAACAATGCTCATCGGGCTCCCGAAAACAACATAGAATAGTTTGGAAACACCAAAAAAACACTAATAATCTATCAAAAAATTATAATCATGACCAAATACATATATTCAGATCTATTTTAACATCTTAAAATCTGAAATACAGCAGCAACCCAAACTGATATGAAATACTCAACCGGAAACACCAAACTCTTACAAAAAACACACCAGATAAATCACAAATCTGCACTATTCAGCACAAAGAAAAACTCTACATGAGCATGCACATGGAATGGATTCAAACTCCCATCCTTAGCCTTCTTGGAAACTTTCAAAATCCCATTCTTGGGTCTCCTTCTCCATAGGTTTGGCAACCTCTGAAGAATAACAAAGAAATGAGCAAAATCAAGTTTTGGAATCAGCCCAAAATGCCTCCAAACCCCTTAAAAGAGGGCATAACCCTAACTCACATCCAAGAGGGGTTAATAAAACATATTTTAATGATAATTTTCATTTATTTGTCCATTAGCTTCCAAAGATTATCCCCTTTTTCTGAAACTTCACCTTTTTGGGCCTGCCTGCCTTAGGAAAAGATTATTATTTTTAATTATTTGAAAAGGGGACATGATAGATCTCCTTTATAAGGATTGATCTCTTTGTATTTTTTATTATGAAGATTTTTTGAATAATATTTTCTTCATCTGAGTTTTTTAGATCAAACCCTTGCCTCTTCTTTTCTTTTTCTTCTCCATGATAGGTTTTTTGAATGCAAGTTTTCTTGGGCTTCGTTGATTTGTTGTGTGCTTTTGCTCAAATCCTACAATGGTGACACATGTTCTCAATCACTAATGGGTCTAGACACAAGCACCATCAAGGAAAGAGCTATGTACGTGGGCAATTCTCATTGGATTGATTGATCAACTTGTCAAGTGGAGCATCAAGTTGTCTTTCTCTGTACCCTATGATTGTATGAGTTTAAAGATCGACATCGCAAGTTTTAAATACTGAAGGTGGTGGCACTCTGCATATTAATGAGATTTTTAAATTTTCACCTATGAAGGAAAAAATAGAGTGTAACTTATAAAATTTTCTTAGTTGCACCTTATGCGAACAAAGATTTTGAAATCTTTTCTGAATATGATCATTTACTCAAAGGATTGTGTAGATTTTGGCATGAGTGCCAAACAACATAAAAGAACTATAGATAAGAGGTTTCTAAATGTGTATTTTACTATAGTCTCTAAAGAGTTGTAGTCTTGCATGGTGTAATAGAAATGGCTCTAAAGAATTCACTAACTCTTAGATTGTGGATAGTAGAGGTATTACTCGACAAGAGTAATTGGATCCCTAGTGTCTCTTCCTCTCGAATTGGTTTAAGTTTGTTTGAAAGGTGGTTTATAGAGAGGAATTTGTTTGTCTTGTATGTCAGTATGTGGAATTTTGATCGAGGAAGACTAGTAATCCCAAGTGTTTCTATGGGTTGTGATCAAGCTACTAAGGTAATGAGGGGAGCAAAGAATGAACTTGATAAAATAAAAACCCTGTCAGCAGTAACACCTTTCTCTAATGAAATTTTCAAGATGGCACACTTCAATGCCATGGTGGTAGAAGTATGTAGGCCCCTGTGTAGTGTTTTTAGAGAAGGTGAAGAAGATTTTATACCCATGGGCTTCATGTGAATATTCCCTTTGACTTTTTGTTAGTGCACATTTGTTTGTGTTAGTAGGTGACAAATTTTGGTAGAAAGCTAGTTTTGGATGTAGATGTGGTTGGCTAAGTAGAAATTGCTCATTTTGTTATATTTTACAGCCACATTGTTTCCATGCTCAAGTGTGGTTTCTTAAGGGTTAATCATGTTATCTTAAGGAGTTGTATTAATCAACGAAGAGTGGGAAGTAAGGGTATTTCTCCCAATACCGTGATGATGGTAAAACCCACAGGTTCAAGTCAATTTGCAATCATCAAATTAGATTTTGTCATGGGCAAGCTTAGCGGTTACATATATGACATAGTTATAGTTGGAGCTGAATCAGCAAAAGGATGTGATAAATAGAAGCCCGCAAGAGAATATATGGTTCGCATAATTCCCTATTAACCTTTCTTTTCGGGCAGATGTATGTGTCTTCCACTTGTAGAGGACACCTGTCATTTTCTTTTAGTATAAGTGAGATTCCAAGGCTAGAAAAGGGTCCAAATTCTATTTTTCTAAGTGATACTTAGTCTTTTTTTAGTCCATCATTTTAAGCAAGATTTTGATGTATTTTCTCTATCAAATCTTGAGAATGCATGAATATAGAGTGATCTATGTTTCTACTGAAGGTCATTCTAAGTCTATTGTAAAGTGTATACAATTTTCAAAGAAAAATGAATACAATGTATGAACTATCCCCATATCAGTTTTTTTTGAACTTTGTCTCCTTTTGGTTACTTGGTTATCTTGATGTTGTATAAGTAAAGGCTTGTTCAATTGAATGCAATCTAGTTAGGTTGTATATCTATTTATCACTGCTATTAATTCAATGGATTAAGTAAAAGCTTTGATGAATGTGATAAGGTTGTTGTAGTAGTGGAAAAGATTTTGAATGATGAATTCTGATAAGAATTGCTGATAAAATTTGTTGTAAGGAAACAAATTAGATCTAAGAATTTTCTATAGACTCTTAACCCTAGTGGATTAGGCATTGATCAGATTTGATCTAGCTAAAAGAGAAATGTGTCACAAATGGTTGTCAAAAATGCAGGATTATAATCAATTTTACTTTTATTTGTTGAAGATTTTCAAAGTTGGCATGTACTTGTCTGCATGTAATGTTTTAGCTTCAATTAGCCATTATTGTTGTGAACATCTATAGACCTATAGAATATTTTTGGCCATATCTGTTATATGGGATGTGTTTATCAAATTATCAAGAATTGTACATATATTTGAGGATTTGAGATGAGAATCAAAATGAAATGAAAATAATCCTCATACAGTATCTCCTAGTCTTGAATCATCCCTGGGTATACCCACCCTAGTTTTGTAGAGCTAGAAGAGTAGAAAACCATCCTTGGTTTTGTTGAAGTTGGGCCCAAATGGTTTGCACATACAATTGTTAGTAAGAATTGGCTATTCTTTAGGTTGTGTGAGTAATGTCATCTTGGAATTGAGAATTTTCTTGCTTAGTAGTTTTAAAACACCAGCATGCACAATGTATAGTTATGGTTGGACCAACCAATTTTAATCACAAAAAATATGATTCATAGAATCACTAGTCTCCCAATGTTGGGTAAGGCTAAAACAACCAAAACCTTAGGTCAAGCTAAACTTCATAAGAAAACCCTAGTAGAATGGGATGGTAGAGGCATGAAGATAAGAAGTGTGATTGATATGGAACTAAAGTTTGGTATACATATCATTGCACCTAAGATCTATAGTTCAACCTGGTTGAACAATGTGCCATGTGAAGCAGTTGACCTTGCATACAAGGTAGTGAAGAATAATCTTTCTCTTGACCTTACCAAGATACTATTGAAGCAATTCAAAAATAACATTGAGAGCATCAAGATTTCAAAGAACAACCTATGTAAGTTTGGCTCTCTATTGACTTATTTATTCTTTTATGCTAAAAAAAAATTTCCCTCAAAAGGTTTGGTTTTATGGAGAAAAGATGTGCTAGTTCTCTACCAAATTAATGAGTACATTGTTGAGATGGGAGAGAATTATAATAGTATCATGGATAACTATTTTGATGCATTTAGAGAGAAAATAAATAATAGATTCAAAATTTGAAGAAAATTAGTGGAAGACTACAAGGATGATGTATGTTTCATGGTAGATAGTGATAAGGTATACATTCAAGCAGTCAGGTCTAGAATTGCATGGGTGAAACCTCTTGGATATGAGGTCAATATTGATGAAACTAAGGATATCATTGAGGCACTTGTAAATGAACCAATTGATCCTAAGGCTACATGTTTTGGTACATATGATGAAGCTAAAGCTAGGATAGAACTAGAGATCAAGCTCCCTCAGGCAGTAAACAAATTCAAGAAAAAAATTGCCAAGTTGAAAACTAGTTCTACACTTTTTTTGACTGAGGGAAAAGAAGAGGATGAGGAAGAATAAAATTAAGAGGAACCATTGAAGAAGAAGGGCAAGGTAGATACCAATCCTTCCAAGGTATCCACTATATTTTTTACTAGGAGAACTTCAAAGAAGAAGGCTGATAAGGAAGGAGAAGATATAATATTCAAAAAACCTCCACCCACCTTCCAAGATAGATTGAAAGAACTGCAGAAGGGGTAGGTATAAATTTTTTTAAAGCATTAAAGTGTGAAATCAAGATTGAGGAAAAAAAGAAGAAGATTGAAGACTTGGTGATGGACAAAATGGGTAACTAGAAATACTCACCAGACTAGCTCACGTCTTAGCTTCCTAATAATTTGATGGATAAGATTAAGCCAAAATGGGAATTTTCCATGGAAACTAGATAAAAGACATTTGTGGGAAAACCCTATGGTAGCTTACTCCAAGCTTAACAAACAAGGAGATTAAGGAATCTCTAAAGAAAAATGAGGAGAAATTAATTCTAAAATTCAACACTTGTCTAATTTTGGTAAAAGATATTGAGAATGTAGTAAGGAATGCAACAAATACCTAGAAGAATATATATCTTGTTCAAAAATTGAGTGATTTTTCTATTGATGTGAAAGATGATGATGATGATAACGAGGTGAAAGATGAAGAGGAAAATGTTGAAGAAACAACACATTTTGATAATGAAGAGGAACAATGATAGGAGGCTACTAAGGAAGAAACATGGGATAATGAGGAAATTGAGCTAGTCAAGATTTTTGTAGTAGTTATAGCATCACTTCCTCATTCTCTAAGCAAGGTATTGACAACATCAAGCATGAAGATGGCCTCTACATGATTGACTATCATTAGCACTCCAAGCACAACCAAACAATCAATCTTTGTATCAACTCAACTCAACATGTCATTAAGTGAAGTGACCTCCACTTTATCTAGCAAGCTATAGACTCTTCCCTCTTCTACTTTGTTGGCTATATCAGTTTTGGATACATCAATTTTGGCTACTATAGGTATTACTATAGGTATTTCTATAATAAGTGTAGTATCAATTTTTGTGGCTAGTCCTATTATGTCTACTATTGCTTCGATTCCTAGTAAGTAAGAAATAAGTATAAGGAAAGTTAAGACCAAGTCTCAATTGAGCACAAAATTTTTGCGCTAGGGAAAAAAAAGGAGGAAATAGACCTTGATGAGGAAATAGTGACATTTCCAAACTCAATCTAGATCAAATGTAAACATTTGGTGAACTTTTCCAAAAGAAAGCTAACCAGCAAAGGCTAATAGAGGAAAGGAACAAAGAATTCAAAATCATTGAGGATGCCATGAATATTTTGGCAGAAGCTGTAGGTATAGAGATTGATTCATGTCAACCAATTTTATTTCTGCTAGTAGAGGTAGTCCAAAAGTTGAATGAAGATATAGATGGACATTACAAGTTACTGTAGAAGGTAGACAAGAAATTTGAAGATAAGGTGCTAGAGCACATTGCTCAACAAATTGCAATTTATCAAGTAGAAATATCTACCATTTTGGGTTCTATAGAAACCTCTTGTAAAAATGTATCAATACTTTTTGGCAGGTTATGTGATGTTTCCAATTTCACTAAGGAAATAAAGGAAAAATTGTCCAAGATAGATAAAGACCTCAAGGCAAGTGGTCAGCAGTTGTGGCCTGACCCAAGCTCAAGTTCTCCACATTTATATAAGATTAAAGTTTTGATAGATGTACAGGTAGAATTGCTTAGAGAAGAGGCCAAAATTACATCTACACTAGTACATATCCAAAATATGATTCTTCCCAACATGGATACACTACAAAAGCATATTACACATTCCAAAACTATCATCCATGACAACAACTTCTCCATAGTAGACCACATGATTGAGTTGTCAATAGAAGTGTAGATTCCACTACACACATCTAAGGTCTTTCAGGATAATTGGGACAAAACCTTGGCTATCATACTCAAGGTACATTCAAACTTTTTGTCTCATTTTGGCATTAATATGTAAATATATAGAATAAATCTTTGGCATTATTGTCAAAAGGGGGAGAAGATATGGAAATGGGGAGTTATGGGGGAGAAAAATGTAAGAGTTGATACATAAGTTGTAAAGGAAATGGGGGAGATAAATGTGAGATAGATGTATACCAAATATGTACAATATACTATATAGGAGCCTTACCATGTATAGAAATATATCTTACAAAATAAATTTTGAAAAACCTCAAAAAAAAATATACTCTACTGAGCTAGAATCACAACATGATCAATAAAGATATTCAGTAACTCTTTTTTAATTCAATTTTGGCAAATAAGTGTTTTTGTCACTAATGCCAAAGGGGGAGATTGTTGACATATTAGTCAAGTTTTTAATTAGTGACATACACTTATTTAGATTGTAAGCAACTATCGAGATTATTATATAGTTAATAGTGTTAACCAAGCATTTTAGTTGTTACTGAGTTCTATAGTTGCTACCATGTCCTTTGGAAAAATTCCAGTTTACACCGAGCAGTTATAGTTAGTGTGAAGATTAGCATTGTTAACTGACATGTGCAGTCCATACTAAGTTCATAGTTGATGTGATGCAACTCCAGTGTTAACTGAGCTACTTAGTGTTAACCAAGTGATTTAGTTTATACTGAGCTCAAGGTGATAGCTTTTATTGAGCTATGCAGTGGTAAACAAGTGATTCAATTTATATGAAGAGTTTCATAGTATTCACTAAGTCATTAGTGTAGACTAAGTTCAAGATTAGTTGGAAGTGATCGGTATGGACTAAGCTTCTATGTCTATGGAGTGCACAATGATGTTAAGAATTGATAGTGGATGTCAAGTGTCAAAACTTCACTGAGTCAGTCTTCAGAACTTGAGTGTCTACATTTGAGCTAACTTTGTAATATTTGTGTAAAATTGTACTATGATCAACTTTGTAATATTTGTTTAAACTTGTATTGTTCTTGACTTTTTAATTGTATAATAGGATTGGTAAATATGTAATTTATTATATCACATCCAATGTATGAGTAGAATGTAAACATATTCATGGAATCAATGTGATCGTCAGAGAAGATTAGAAAGTGAAAATTATAAAGGCTACAATAGTATAAGTAGAAGAAAAGATTCATCTATGATAGCAAGGTGATTTATACACTTAAAGTAATCTCATTCAGCAAACCATGTTATAGATCAGTGATCAACTACTACTTCAACCTAATAGGTGGATCAGTCAAATCCTTTAATAAGGTAGACCTAACAGTCTTATGAAAATCTCTTTACTGATTACATACTTCATTGTATGTTTATAAATCCTTTAACAAGGTGGACCTAGTAGTCCTTATTGCTCCTAATAGGGAAAATCATTAGAAGTGATCAAAATAAGCCTTAATAGGCCAACTTTATAGTGCAATAGTAAGTCTTGTGGGTATCATCTCCACGCCAGTTTTTCTTTCTATTTGGAAGGTTTCTGGGTCACCAAATCTTTGTGTCAAAGTGTTATTTATGCTTTCATCTTTTTAGTATCTCATGCATGTAGTTAGATTAGTATTGGATTAATTATTGATTGCATTAAAGTTTTAGAATTTTTAGAAGTTATTGATTCACCTATCCCCTCTCAATAACTTAGCCTTGTTAAGAATATTTCCAAAAACTATCTATTATAAAACATATGTTTAATAGATATTTCCAAATGGAAAAGTGTGAGGCCATATATATAAATTATCTAGAGTAAATGTATCTAGATCATATGTTTGAACAAAACTGATTTTTAGATAGAAATACTAAAATTTAGTCAACTTGAAAGATGACACAACTTTGTTCTTTACCTAAGAACAAAGAAGAGGAAACTTTTGAAAATTCATTCACTACTACTCAAGAACAAATAATGTCATCCTTTGAAGAATCCTTGCATTTGAATGATCTTTTTACTAAACTTGAATACCAAGACAATTCACTTGCCCTTGTTATCTATTAACCACATCTAGATCCTCCTCCAAGAATGGCCTAGCCTTAGCCTTAGCCTACACTTCCCAAGTTCTATGGCCTAATTAACAAGGACCCTAAAACCTGCCTCTTTAAGTTTGATATCCTTTGTAGAAGTTATGACTATAAAATTGATGCTCACAAGCTTAATTTGTTTCCTTCCATCCTAGAGGAAGCTTCTCTAAAGATGGTTCATGGGGTTGGGTGACAACACTATAGCAGATTGGCCTACAACAAGAAATTTTTTTGTTATAAGGTATAAAGAATATTGTAGGGGTTGAGAATTGTAAGGAGAAAAAATTTTGAAAATGTCCCAAAAGGCCAATAAAACATCGTAAGATTATGTCTCATAGTTCATGTTTAACCTACAATATAACACACAACACCAACTAAATAAGGAATCAAAGAAACATGTTTTTCTGAGAGGTGTAAATAATGGAAGTATTGAGGCTCTAAATCTTATGGTGGGAGGAGATATCACTTAGAAAAATTTGACTTATATATAGAGTAAATGTTTGAATTATTCCAGGACTATTGTGAAGAAAAATAGGGGACTTAGAGACCTACCACATAAGTCTAGTGGTCGTTTAGGAGTATCTAGGATGGAGACATCAAATTTTTTGTCATATTTCAAACAAAACATCATTAATGATGTAGCCACTTAGTTGGATACCATTTAGGAGAGAAGGAAGAAAGGTAAAGTTAATGCCATATTAGTTGAATATTGTCCACATTCTAGGGAGAAGAAAAGGAACTATGGATGTGAGCTTGTTGCAAGCTTGGACTCATAACTAGTGCCTACTGAGTTTAAAGCCATTGATAAAAATGAAGGGGTGTTCTACATTTCTCAATGATGGTCATGGGCTCAAAGAAAATGTATACCACAAGATCCTCTTCAAAATTATAATAGTAACAATAAAGGGAAAAATTATAGAAATACTAATTTTAGTGGCCATAATAACTAGTAGCAACCTTAGTAAGGTTTGTAGCAACCTTAGAAAGGTTGGTAGCAACCTCATTAGGGTTGGCAACAACCCCAAAACTAGAATACCCAACCTAGTTATCAAGCCTTAATACTACCACCTCAAGAGTAGGCTCTAGTACCTCCTTGTGTAGCCACTAATACTCCTCCTAAGAAGACTTAGCTACTAGTTCAACCTAATCCTAATACTAATAATACCAAACAACCAACACAAAAAAATAGCTATTCTATTTCCTTGAATGATACCCACTTAAGGTTAGGAACTCCTCTATCCTCACCCTATTAGCCTATAATAAATTAAGCTAAAGATTCCCCAACTGAAAAAATGGATGTGTTAGTTTAGTAGGCCTCTCCTATAGCCAAAGAACCTCTATTTCCTCATAGGTTGATGGAACAAGGCTAGCCAATAGAAACCCAAGTAGTACCTGAAGCAAATGATAATAAAAATACTATTACTCAATGCTATCAAGAAATTCCTTGCCTATACTAAAGTCATGAAGGAATTGTGTATCAAATAACTAGGAGGAAAGAAGAAGGATCCAAAAACTATTCATGTCATAGGAGAATTGTTTGATTTAATGTTGAAGAAATTAATAGTACCTAAATATTCTAAGCCTAGGAGTCTTGAGGTTATTTTCACCATTCATGTAATGGAATTTCAAAACGCTTTACTTGACTTAGGAGAATCTATAAATGTCATGAAAAGGAGGTGTTGTCTCAATTGTATATGATTCATCTTAGAGAAACACTGACCATAGTTCAACTTTTTGATAGTTCTACTATCAATCCAAATGGGATGATAGAAGGTGTCATAGTCACCTTAAACTCTTGGAAGTATCCAATAGATTTTTTTGTCCTTTCTATAGTGGCTAACATGGGTGGATATCCTCTAATTTTAGGGAAACCATGGTTAGCTACTGTAGATGCCTATTTAGCTTGTTGGTCAAGGAAGATGACAATATCTATTGGTATTAATACTAAGAACCTAACTTTATACTCCCCTACTCAGCCATAGTAGCTAGATGACCAATTCATCTTGCTAGATTTGGGTGATGATGATCTAGAGGCTAATTCCATCCATCAGCTAATGATAATAAGTTGAGAGTCATTTTTTTCCTCTTAAGAATAAGATGAGATCATTTCATCCATTATCATGAATGAGTATGCAGTAGAGCCTCAAGTGTGTCCTCAAGTAGAATGTGTCTTAGAAACCATATTACCACCTTTGAATACACCTCAACATTTAGAAGATTTTCTATTCCTTGTTGGTCTAAGAATGGTTTTGACATTTGAGCATCAACACACTTAACCACTTTGTACATAGAAGCTAAGTATACTACATATGCCAAGCTATAGTATGCACTGAGCCAAAATTTTAGTAGGTGTCAAGTGATCTTCAGGTGTTGAGTGAAAACTAGATGTTGAGTGAACAATAGATGTCTTGAGTGATATATAGGTGCTAAGTTAGTTGATGCTAAGCAAGTTAGAATGCAACATGTGTTGAGTAAGCCAGAAACATATATATGTTAAGCAAGATAGAGTGCAATAGGTGCCAAGAAAACCAGGATAGTATATGTATCAAACACTAGTAATCTAGTATTGTGTCGAGTAACATAGAATCACCATATGCGTTTGTGCCTTCACAAACTTAGATGTAAACTATTTTTTTTAGCTGTAATAGAAGAATTTCAAACATAAGAATGAATCTTTTTTATGCAATCAACACTCAACCAATAAGAAAAATGGAAAAGGCATGAAACCACTAAGAAAAGTGCAAGGAATGAGTAGGAATTAAAGATTCAATATGGATTGTAGATCCATACTTAACCCTAAGTCTACAAAGTCTTTATAAGGAGGCTTAGACCCCATTATTTTGAGTTGTGAAGAATTTGTTGAGGAATTTTTTAAGTTGCTAAGCAGATAGCTTATTGTAGAATAGGGCAACTGGCAAGGGTATCACAAACTTAGAGAATTGAGAAGCAATTACACATCTAGTTGATTAGAATAGAACAAGGGCTTTGATTAGATATCAGATCAAGTAAGGATCACCTTAGAATGAGTAGATCAAATGCCTAAAATTAGCAATTGAAGATTGTAAGCCATCAGGTCAAAATATGTCTAATACTCTCTAACAATTGTATTAGATAGTGATTAGTGGAAAATCCTATGTTGATAGGTTAGCTTAATAGCTATTTTGTAGATCCTTTGAAGAGGTGAATAAATCCTTTAATAGGTGACACTTCATGTAAACTATTTTAAATACTTTAACCAAGTCACTATTGACATAGTGTAAAGCCTTTAACAAGGTAGGCCTTTCACGGGGCAAACCATCAAAAGTGATCAAACAATTATTGCTACAATGATTTTGTGGGTATCATCCCCACCCTAGTTTTACTTTCTTATTCTTAGAGGGTTTTTGGGTAACCAAATTCTAGTGTTATGTGTTGTTGATGCATGGGTTTAATTTATGTTTATTTAATATGTTTACATGCATGCAGTTTACTTTCAATTATTTGTTTTAAAGGATTTTAAAAAGGTTAGATATGTGTTACTTTCGATTCACACCTACCCGCCCACCCCCACCCAAAAGTACTCTTCCCATTTGAATATTTCAACATTCCTTCACTCACTATTACCTCATGAGATTGATTATTCTCTTGTTGCCTAGTTATTCATAACATATATGGCTATTTAGATGGAAGTTGGTGTAAATTCTATGATCTACACTCACAAGATCTACATCATTCCTGACTTAAAATATGTTTGAAAGCCTTACAGGAGTATTAACCCTATTTTGAGGGGTATAGTTAAAAATTACCTCCATAAACTATTAAGTTCAAGTTTTATTTATTTTATTAGTAATTTCCAATGGGTCTCACCCTTGGTTATAGTACCAAAGAAGGGAGGAAAATGGATAGTTTGTGTAGATTATAGGTCTATCAACTTAGCCACTAAGAAAGACTACTACCCCTTTCCATTTATAAATCAAGTTTTTGACAACCTAGCTAGGAAGAAATATTTTTCTTTTTTGTATGGTTTTAGTGGTGACAATTAGATACAAATAGCTCTAGAAAATTAATAAAAAACAACCTTCATCTTCCTGTGGGGAAGTTTTTCCTACTTAGTTATACCTTTTGGCTTGCGAAATGCTCTAGCAACATTCCAATGAGCTATCATAAGTAACTTTTTTGATATATCTACTTACTATATGGAGATCTAAATGGATAATTTTATCATTTATGGGACTACTTTTGATGAAGAAAAAGCCAACTTAGAGAAGGTAGTCAAGAGATTCCAAGACTGTAACCTTTCACTAAATAGTGAAAAATGTTTTTGATAATGGAAGGAGTAGTACTAGGTCATTTCATTTCATCACAGGGAATCTAAGTAGATCCATCAAATATTGAGGTCATTAGTACCTTACCTACGCTAGAGAAGTAGAAGGATGTGTGAAGTTTCCTAGGACATGCTAGATATTATAGAAGATTCATCAAGAATTTTAGTCAAATTGTAGCACCCATTTTTAACTTGTTAAAAAAACATTATGAATTTTCTTGGACTCTAAGTGTGCTACATCTTTATTTTAGTTTAAATAAGTTCTCACCACAACACTAGTTTTGAGAGATGGGGACCGACTTTCCACATTCATACAAATACCTCAGATTATGCTATAGGTGTAGTGCTATGTCAGAAGGTAGACTTAGTTGAACATGATATTTATTTCATTAGTAAAAATTTGCAAGGAGTAGAATTTAACTATACCATCACTAAAAAGAAGCTACTTGTAGTTATCTATTCACTGAATAAGTTCAGGTACTATATTACTAGATATGAAATATTTGTTCATACTAGCCACTCTACTATAAGTATCTAATGAATAAGCCTACAATACTAGGAAGATTGGCTTGACGGTTCTAAGTGTATGAAAATATATATGAGAATAGAATCCTAAAGGATGAGTTCCAGATTGTAGAGAACAATGGTTTAACAAATGCTCTAGTTTACCCTACAAGTTTTTAAAAATAGTGGATAAGAATTTTTTTAAGAAAGATACACAATGGTTGTTTATATTTAGAAGGATGACTAGTGAAGATAACACAGAGGATAGTACATAGGGTTATGGGTTTCCCAACACTATATCAGCCTAAAACTCTAAGAAGTGATTCAAAAGAGGTCATTGAAAAGAATACAGAGGCTAAGTGTAATAAGAGGGGTATGACAATTGATAATGTAATAGATCCTCTTCTAGATTTTGCAATGACAGTGATATCTCACAAAGTTTACCAATCCAAAAGATTAAACAGTGTGCCATGCATTGTTGTTGATGTAGCCTATAAGCTTGTAAAGAAAGATCATACATATGATCTAGCAGAACTAATGCTTCAGCAAATAAATGAGAACCTAAGAGCAATAAGAAGGTCAAAAGGTGCTCAATGCAAGTTTAGTCCTATTCTTGTGTGCATATTCTTTTATGTCTTGGAAGAGTTTCCATCAATTGGAAAGGTAAATTGGAACTCAAGAAAATCTACAATCACTCAAATCAATGAGTACATTCATCAGATGGGTGATAATTTTGAAGCCCTAATGACAAGCTATTTTGAGGATTTCAAGAAATCCATGAAGCAAAGGTTAATGATACCAATTTCCCTAGTGAAACAATATGTCAATGATATCTATTTCTTATTAGACATTGACTTGACTTACATCCAAGTGGTAATTCCAAGGGCGAGATGGCTTAGACCATTAGGATATGAAATAAAAATTTATGAAGCCTTACTAGCAATCATAGCATTGCTTGTAGAAGAGATTGACAAGGAGGAACCTCACTTTGTAACATATGATGTTGTGCATTCCAAGGTAGATATGGAACTAAAAATAACATCCACCTTGAAAAAGAAAGATAAATTGGTGAAGAAAATAGAGAAGAAATTTGGTGCAAAAATTGAGGGTGCAACTGAGGAAGAAGAAGAAGAAGGTGAGACTAGAGAAGAAGAACAAGGGCAAGGCCAAATGGAATTAACCCAAGGCCTAGGAGAAGATAAGGAGGAAGTTGCTAAGGAAGTACCTACACAAGGTGAATCTAAGAAAAAAAAGGCTAAAACCTAGCTTGTAGCCCAAGCAAAAGAGAAAAAGAAGGCTACATAAACAAGTCAAGCCAAGCCAGTACCAGTAACTAGAGCTACCACAAGAGAATCTTCAAAATAGGCCAAGGAGAAAACAAAAGAGATGAAGAAAGCCACTAAAAAAACTAGTGAAGTGCAGAAGAAAATAAGGAAATATGTAGCTCATCTAGTTTCTAAGGAGGAGAGAATAGAGTTAGAGGATAATAGCTAATTCAGAGTGGTAAGCCATCCTCCCAAATCTGCCATAGATAAAAATTTTGAAAATATTAAGAATGCAGATTTGAATGATTTAAAAAATCTTGATTTTAATAAAATAAGTAGAGAAGAACAAAATAAGATAGAGGAATCTGTATATGCCATGATGGCTAAATTTAAGAACACACCTCTAAAGCTAGAATATACCATGCCTAGAGAGTTATATGAGATAGTTGAAAACAAATGGCATTATTGTCTCAAAATGGAGAAGGAGATCATAGAATCAACACTAGAACAAGTGATGCCTAATCTAATAAGATGTCAAATAACTAAGGCTACTAAGAAACATGGTGGAAAATTTGCACATAAATATAGAGCCCTTAGTATTCTACAAAAGAAAATTGAAGATGTAGTGAATAAATTCACACAATTGTGGAAGACAGTCTACAATTTGAATGATGACAAGAATAAACAAGAAAATAAGGTAGAGGTCAGTGCCAAGGAGAAGATAGAGGAAAATAAAGTGGAAGAGAAGCAAGAAGAAGAGAAGGAGGAAGAGAAAGGAGAAGAAGAAAATAAAGAGGAAGAGGATAAGGATAAAGGAGAGGAGGAAACACAAAAGGGAGATAAAATGGCAATAGCTAAGTAGCAATAGCAAGAGGAAGAGAGTGTTCCTAACAATTCTACTTAGAACATCAATCCCCTAACTATAGAGGATCTCAAGAAGATCCTTCACAAATCAAATCTATAGGCACAATTATGTACAAATCTTGTATTGGTGAGTCTAGATGAGCTACAAAAGGTAGTAGTTGATTCCTCAAGAGACAAGGTGAAACCAAAAAAACCACCCTTTGTCTCTATAGCTACAAGTACTCAAATTTTAATTCTTCCACCACCATCTCTGATAATTGCAACAATTATTCATCAGGAGTAGCTGACACTATTTAGAATTCGAGTACATAAGAAGGTAAGGATACAAAAATAGCACCAACAAGAAAAATTTCTACACCTAATTCTATAGTACATGTAACAAGTACTCCACACATTGTTGTGACTGATCAAAGGAAGTTTAATGAGGAAAAGGAGGATAAATCAAAAGATCGAGAGTAGGCTGTAATACAAACATTGGTAGAATTACGAAAAACTAGCACTCCTACACAAAATCATCAAAAGCTAAGCACTAAGATGATATCATTGAAAATCTATACACCAAGCTCAAGCTCTATAAAGGTTGCCAGGGTACTTCACTATGGAGACCTTGAGCTAGATGAAGAGATAGTCATCCCTGCCTATGACTTAAAGACTATCACCATTGAATAGATTATAGAGATGTAGGATGCATTCACTAGAAGGAGAAGACCAGAAATACTCAGAAAAGAATATAAGCACAAGCAAGCACTACTTGAGATAAAGGACATCGTTATGGATGCCTTCAGCTTGCAGTCACTAGATGAGTCAAAGCCTATAATGGAACAATTATCAGATATAGCTAACCAGGTGATAAGTGAAGACTAGGACACAAATGCCAAAATTTTGGAGTGGTTTGAAAGGAAATTTTAGGGAAGGGTGAATGAGAAAATATCAAGTGGTATAACACTTGCACAAGTAGAATTGGCCAAGAGAATTCAAAAGGTCAAAATTGTACTTGAGAGCATTTTCTCACTATACAAAAAGTTGTGTGATTTTTCCAATTTCACAAAAGAGATAGACCAAAGGATAATGAGCTTGGAGAGAAATCTTAAGATTTCTAGCATGCAATTACCAAGAGATCTAGCTCAAAATGAGAAGAATTTTTCTCAATCACTTCACACCCAAAAGGAGTTAGCTGCATTAACAGGGGAAGAGGCCAATATAAAGGCCAAATTGGTGCAAATTCAATCCTCCATAATTGAACATTTGGAGTTACTCCATAAATAGCAAGCCTATGCAGAGAATGTTCTCAAGAAAGATCTTAATCTTTCTTATCTTGATGGGCTTGTACTGTTGCTACAGAGACTACCATTTAGAATAAGTCACTTGACATTGCTTTGTAGAATTGGGATGCAACTCTAAAAATGATGATGGAGGTAAACAATACATTTTTGGCTAAATATGGTATTACTCCTTAGGACCCTTTGACATTATTGTCAAAAAAGGGGTAGAAATAACAATAAGGGAGATATAATGTTTTGGGGGAGAAATAATAAGAAATATATAACTAAGAATTTTGATTACATTCTTTCATTCATTCTTTTGGAGAATAAAAGGGAAAGATTGTAGATAGCCAAATAGGGGAGACAAGAGATAAGATAGTGTGTGGGGGAGATACAAAATTTTGGGAATTATATGAAAGATAGCTCTGATACAGAATATAGGAATGCAAAGCACAGGTACAAATTACAAAAATAGGGCAAAAGCTATTAGATACATCAGCACAAAATTTTGGTTACAAGAATAGACAAGGCATAATTAGCTCAGGGGGAGTTATAAGGTATTTTGAACAAATTTTGAAATTTTGTATATATGCCAAATAGATTAGATAATGTACTCATAAGATTGGATCGATAATGTTTAGTTAAGTATTTTTGACACTCATGTCAGAGGGGGAGATTGTTGGTCTTAGAATGGTTTTGACATTTGAGTGTCAATACACTTAACCACTTTCTATGTAGAAGTCAAGTACACTACAAATGTCGAGCTTCAGTATGTGCTAAGCCAAAATTTCAATAGGTGTTGAGTGATCTTCAGGTGTTAAGGGAACAATAGATGCTAAGTTAACAATAGATGCCAAGTGATATATAGGTACCAAGTCATAGTTGATGCCAAGAAAGTTAGAATGCAACATGTGCCAAGTAAGCCAAAAATATACATGTGCAGAGCAAGATAGAGTGCACTAGGTGCTGAACAAACTAGGATAGTATATGTGATGAGGACCAATAATCCAATATGCACTAATTAACATAGAATCAACATATGAATTTTTGCCTTAACAAACTCAGATGTAAACCATTTTTTTGAGCTGACATAGAAGAATCTTGAAGATAAGAATGAATCTTTTTTATACAATCAGCATGTAGCCTATAAGAAAAATGGAAAAGCCATGTAGCCAATAAGAAAAGTGTAATGAATAAACAAGAATTAAACATTCAATATGGATCATATATCCATACCTAACCCTAAGTCTATGAAGTCTTTATAAGGAGGCATAGACCCCATAATTTTGAGTTGCAAAGGAGTTACTGAGGAAGTTGTCAAGGAAGTTGCTAAGCAGATATCTTATTATAGAATAGGGCAAGTAGTAGGAGTATCACAGACATAGTGAATTGAGAAGAAATTACACATCCAATTGATCAAAAGAAAACAAGGGCCACTATCAAATATTAGATCAAGTAAGGATCACATCGGAATGAGTAGATCAAATGCCTAAAATCATCAATTGAAGATTGTAAGTCATTAGGTCAAAAGATTTCTAATACTCTCTACCAATTGTATTAGATAGTGGTTAGTGGAAAATCCTATGTTGGTAGGTTAGCTTAACAACTATTTTGTAGATCCTTTAAGGAGGTGACTAAATACTTTAATAGGGTGATACTTCATGTAAAGTGTTTTAATTCCTTTTACTACGTCACTATTGACATAGTGTAAAGCCTTTAACAGGGTAGGCCTTTCACAAGGAAAACCATCATAAGTGGTCAAATAATTATTGCTACCATGATTTTTTGGGTATCATCCCCACCCTAGTTTTACCTTCTTATTCCTAGAGGGTTTCTAGGTTGATGAATTCTGGTGTTATGTGTTGTTGATGCAAGTGTTTACTTTATGTCTATTTAATATGTTTACATGGATGCAGTTTACTTTCAATTATTTGTTTTAAAGGATTTGAAAAAGGTTAAAAGTGTGTTACTTCTAATTCACCCACCCCCCCCCCCCCCCCCACCAGAAGTACTCTTCCCATTTGATTATTCCAACATTCCTTCACCCATCATTACTTTATAAGATCAATTATTCTCTTTTTGCCCAATTATTCATGACATATAAGGTTATTTAGATAGAATTTGGTCTAGATCCTATGCTCTACACTCACAAGATCTACATCATTCCTAACTTAAAATCTATTTGAAAGCCTCAAAGGAGCATTAACCCTATTTTGAGGGGTATAGTTAAAAATTACATCCATAAACTATTAAGTGCAAGTTTTATTTACATTATCGATAATATCCAATGGGTCTCACCCTTGGTTATAGTACCAAAGAAGGGAGGAAAATGGAGAGTTTGTGTAGATTATAGGGATATCAATTTAGCCACTAAGATAGACTACTTCTACTTGCCATTTATAGATCAATTTTTTGACAACCCAACTATAAAGAAATATTTTTCTTTTCTGTATGATTTTAGTGGTGATAGTTAGATACAAATAGCTCTAGACAATCAAGAAAAAATAACCTTCATCTTCCCATGGGGAAGATTTTCCTCCTTAGTTTTACCTTTTGGCTTGTGCAATGCTCCAACAACATTCCAATGAGCTATCATAAGTAACTTTTCTAATATATCTCCTTACTGTATGTAGATCTAGATGCATAGTTTTATTGTTTATGGGATTCCTTTTGAGGAAGAAAAAGCCAACTTACAGAAGGTAGTCAAGAGATTCCAAGACTATAACCTTTCTCTAAATAGTGAAAAAAAATTTTGATGATGGAAGGAGTAGTACTAGGTCATTTTATTTCATCACAAGGAATCTAAGTAGATCCATTAAATATTGAGGTCATTAGTACCTTACATATGCCAGAGAAATTGAAGGATGTGTGAAGTTTCCTAGGACATGCTAGATATTATAGAAGATTCATCAAGAATTTTAGTCAAATTGTGGCACCCATTTTTAACTTGTTTAAAAAGCATTATGAATTTTCTTAGGACTTTGAGTGTGGTACATATTTATTACAATTTAAATAAGTTCTCACCACAACACTAGTTTTCAGAGATGGGGATTGACTTTCTACATTCATAGAAATACTTCAGAGTATGCTATAGGTGCAATGCTATGTCAAAAGGTAGACTTGGTTGTACATGATATTTATTTCATCAATAAAAAATTGCAAGGAGTAGATTTTAACTATATCAACACTAAAAATGAGCTACTTACAGTTATCTATGCACTGAATAAGTTTAGGCACTATATTATTGGATATGAAATATTTGTTCATACTAACTAGCCTGTTATAAAGTATCTAATGAATAAGCCTATAATATTTGGAAGCTTGGCTTGATGATTTATACTTATGTAGGAATTTGATATCAATATAGTAGATAAACTTGATAGGGCCAATGTGGTAGCTAACTTTCTCTCTTGATTGTATCTCCTTGATGATACTATATCCATTACTAATAGTTTTCCAGATGAATATCTTTTCCTACTGTCAGCACAAAATTCATGGTATGCATATATTGTGTATTACATAACCACATGAAAGATGCTAGTTCACTTCTCTACTAAAGAAAGGAAGTTATTAGCTAAAAAGAACTTCAACTATTCTTGGATTTATAGATTTATGTTTTATACTCATCCTAATCATGTAATGTATTAGTGCATAAGGGAAGATGAAACATATGTTATCTTCAGGGCATGCCATGATGAGCCCTGTGGAGGTCATTTTGCAGCCAAGTGAACAACCTTTAAAATATTTACAAATAGGTACTATTGGCTAAGTTTACACAAGGATGCAACTAGATATACAAAGAAACATGGTAAGGGTTAATGTATTCAGAGACCCACTAAATTAGATGAAATGCCAGTGTAGCCTCAAATAGTTGTTTGACACTTCGATAAATAGGGGATTAACTTTGTAAGATCTATTGAATCCTCTTCACAAGGCAAATCATATATTATAGTTGCACTATTTATGTAAGTAAGTGGGCAAAGGCCAAATCCATGAAGCATCTAGAGGATAACAATGATGTCATGTTCTTGTATGAATCCATCTTTACACAGTTTGGAGTTCCTACGAATTTGACATCTAATCAAGGAGCTTAGTTTACATCTAATCTAATAGTTGCTCTCATGGAGGAATATACTATTTCACATGGTAAATCATCACCTTACTATCCACAAGCTAATGGGCAAGTAGAAGCTACCGACACGGAGTTGGAACCTATTCTCACTAAAAAAGTAGCACTCCATAGGAAGGATTGGGCCACACACCTTCTAGAAGCTCTTTATGCTTATAGAACCACCTAGAAATCTAGAAAAGGTTTCACTCCTTTTGAGCTCATCTATGGTAGTCAATTTTAATGCCTATGGATTTTGAGTATAAAACATTGAGGACTACTCTAGATCTTGGTATGGAACTTACTATTGCATAACAAGACCAAATTCTAAGTTTAAATTACCATGATGAATGGCACAAATCTGCATTGAAT